>PVKP010012161.1:0-59200 GCA_004027715.1 Plecturocebus donacophilus | reverse complement strand
TAAGGCTGTAATCTATACACCTAGAGTGGGCTGGTAAGGCTGTAATCTATACATCTACAGTGAGCTTGCAAGGCTGTAATCTAGACACCTAGATTGGGCTTGTAAGGCTGTCATCTTGTTGTACTGAAGTGAGCATAGCAAGTCAACACCAAGACAAAAGTATGCCAAATTGTAGGCTCTTTATTGCCGGCGACCACGGAGGACTCACGTCTCTCCAACCCATGGCCCCAAAAAGTAGGTGTTAAGACCTTTTATACCTGTACAACCACCTCGGGAGTGAAGGTGGGGGAGCAGGGATGGGACGAGGGGCTTCAGACATTTAGGGGATTCCGTAAATCATCTCCAGGGCAGAGAGGAGGGTGCGGGTCTCCGAACATTCCAAGGGCCAGGGGACTTTTGTCATTCCGATTGTTACTTAAGTGGCTTACAGAAGTCAAGATAAGCATTAGTTTACACATTGTCTTGGAAGTGGATGGTAATTACAAACCTTAGTTACCTATTACAAGGTGCAAGAGCCAAGATGGAATTAGTTTGGGCTGCTTATTCTGGTCACTACAGGTAAGCAAAGGCTAGCAATTCTGGCAGTTACTGATAAGGAAGGTATGCAGCTTTACATAGTTTTGCAGAGCAAACTAGCAGTTTTATTTACAGAAGCCAAGGCCAACAGTTATTGTGAGGAGAATGGGGCAGCCGTTACAACTTGTTTTAAAACATAGCTTTGTCTTTTATAAAGTGGTGTTGTTCAGGCTCTAACTCTAGGCCAGCTATATCACAATCTATACACCTAGAGTGGGCTTATAATGTTGTAATCTTTATACCTAGGACAAGCTAGTAAGGTTGTAATCTATACATCTACAGTGGGCTCACAAGGCCGTAATCTATATACCTAGAGTATGCTTGTAATCTATACACCTAGACTGGGCTAGTAAGGCTGTAATCTATACACCTAGAGTGGGCTTGTAAGACTGTAATCTATACACCTAGAGTAGGCTTGTAAGGCTGTAATCTATACACCTAGAGTAGGCTGGTAAGGCTGCAATCTATATGCCTAGAGTGGGCTTGTAAGATTGTAATCTATACACCTAGAGTGGGCTGGTAAGACTGTAATCTATACACCCAGAGTGGGCTGGTAAGGCTGTAATCTATACACCTAGAGTGGGCTTGTAAGGCTGTATTCTATATACCTAGAGTAGGCTGGTAAGGCTGTAATCTATACACCTAGACTGAGCTGGTAAGGCTGTAATCTATACACCTAGAGTGGGCTTGTAAGACTGTAATCTATACACCTAGAGTGGGTTTGTAAGACTATAATCTCTCTCTGTTATTTTTTTGCTGATGCTGAAATGTGTGTCTCATGTGACTAGAGATGAAACAGAAAAGCATCGGAGCCGTTTTGTAAAACTACAAACTGTTTCTCAGTACGCTCTGGATAAGTAGAAAATTCTTAATTCCACTCATGCTACCTACAATGGCCATTCTCTTACAGATGTCATGTTTTTAGCACCTTATTCCTAGCAAAATCCTCAAGGAGTAGAGTAGCACGATGCCTAGCTCATTCTGTTTGAGCATTATGAACTCAGAATCAGTATGTGAGTTTTTAGAGCTTGCTGTTTTCAGAGTCCTATGCTCCAGGCATCTGATGAGAATGACTGCATAATTCTCCTAACTTCTATAATAATTTTCCTCTGGTATGATCTCGGCATCCAGAGTTAATGCTTATGACAGGTCCACATTATTGAGTAAACCGACTGAAAACCAAGAGCTGATTGAGAATGTCCCTTCATCTAGCGACCACGTTATCAATTTGTGAGCATGTCCACATTTCGGTCTTTGAGGGAGAAAAATACAGTAAAAAAAAAATGAGGTCAAGCTGGGATTTTCAAGCTCAGTGATCGGCTCTAAATGAAGGCATATGCATCTTTGCCTTTCAGTTGTGTGAAAAATCTGCCAGGGGCTAAACTTTGTTGTCAGATTGGCCTAAGCAAGACAAGCTAGCTGGGATGGGAAGGAGAGGGAAGTAAGAAAGAAGAAAAACATGGCTTCCTGTGGTTTTATGAGGGTCACATCAGCCTTAGGAAGTAGGGACAGTGCCAGCAACTAAACATATGCAAATGAAATGCAACTTTTCAGAGGGATTTTGTAAGTTACTTCATTAGCACTGAGGCCAAGGGCAGTCCAGAGCTAATGCAAAGTAGATCTGACGATTTCCCTTTGTTCGCATGGAGGTCTTCAGGGCAGTGGGAGTAAAGGGGTGAAAAGACGGACAGCCATGTCCTTGAAAGGAAGCAGAACCTGTAAGCTCTCCCAAGCCCTTTTGGCTTTAATGCTGGCTTTTGTCTCCCGAGGGCCATTGCCCTGCTCCCCGAGAGTCCAAGTAATGAAGCACTTGATTAAGACCTCATTAAAAGTTCATTGACATTCATCGTGACTGGAGCCATCACTGCAGCCCAGAGAGAAGGAGGCAGGATGGGACCAGCCTAGAAGCAGAAAACCTGGGTTTAAATACTCTTTCTGCCACTTCACAGCTTTGTTTTCTTCCCGGTACATTTTTAATCTCTTGGTAATGCCACTTTTCTCACCTCTAAATAACTCCAATTCTGTGCCACTGTGAGAACGCACTTTGAAAGCCTTAGTATTTTGTGTGTTCTTATTCTTGTTTTCCACCCATTTGCTGTGTTCATCTGGTGGTTTCAGGCTCTTTCGGACTAGCTGAGGACATGTATTTCTTGCGTCACAGCACTGTGAAGCACCCCAAGACACCACAGGCCTCTGAGAAATACAGATACGTTAGAGGGAAAGCAAGAAGCTCTTGCCTCTGGCAGATGTCCACGCAAGCCCCAGAAAGAAAACAGTGCAGGCAGCTGAGAACAACTCTAGACTATTGATCAGACTCTGCCCAATCAACATTTACAGGCATACAGATAGCCAGGTGTGCCCCTTTGTACAAATTCAAGCTCCTTCCATGAGATCTGGGAACCAAGCACAGCAGCAAATCCCAAAGTTTCCACAGAACACTCATTCTTCCAGACTGTTGGCATTCTACCATTGAGGGAGGGTGGAGCTGAAAATTCTGGGCAGCTTCCCTCCAAGGAGCCCAGGAATCTGCAAGGCCACCCTCACACCCACGTGCCACCAGACACAGCCAGTGCCACTGAACAGCCACGAGTTTTATTTTTGTTTGGTTTTTGGATTCAGACATTCTGTTTGAGGCTTAGAGTTTCCAAGGCCATACCCTTGAGAGGCAACAGGGATCCCTCTTAGGGGCCTACAGGGGCCCCTAAGCATAAAGATAAAGGAAAATCTTGAGTTCCTTCAAAAGAAATTCCAGGTACCTAACTGGCCCTGAGAAGTAAATGAACAACTTGATAAGCAAAAAGATGACAGTGGCCTAAAACAATAGCCAAGCAAGCGAGAGCCATGAATTATGGTATGTCTGATTCCCTACAGAAACAAGATAACATACATCCGTGAATTGTTTTCCAGAAGTTCTGACCCCCACCAAGTGGATTTGCTGGCACATTGACTAGAGATAAAGAACTGAGGACTGAAGTCTGATGACCATTCTTTGCTCTAAATTCCTTCCTAAGGGGCCTCGGAGCAAGTCACGTCCACAGGCCAGACCTTAACATTCCTTCTTGCTAACCCCAAGTTTTTAGACAAAGCTTCACTTCCTTATCCAGTCACAAATCAGAGTCTTTCTCCTGCTGCAGAGAACCTTAGTGTGAATATTCTGCTTTACTGCGCCAGGTGAGCAGACCCCAATTCAGTTCAGTAATGAGACTGAACATCCACAAGTTTTGTTTTGGTTTGGTTTGGTTTTTGGACTTTCACCTTCTCTTTGAGGCTTGTACTTTCCAAAGACATATCCTAGGAAGACAGAAAATGACTCCATCTGCTCCGGACCTTCCAACAGATTCTCTGAAGATTCTATGAGAATTTCCATTCTCCTAACATCATCTCCAACTTCAAATAACCTCTCATTTTTTTCTTTTTTTACCTAGAGTTGATATCTTTCCTTGTTCTGGGCAAGGGAAAGAATCTTTTCCTCCCAGTATTATTGAGGTACAATTGACAAATAGAAATTGTATATATTTATGGTGTGCACATGATGAAATACATATATGTTGTAAAATCACTACCACAATCAAGGTAATTTACACATCCATCGCCTCACATAGATACCATGTGCACGTGCGTGTGTGTGTTAAAAACACTTAAGATAACTCTGTAAATATTGGATACAATGAATTCTAAATTTCTCTTCAAAGAATCATTATGTTCAGTTCTTTGTCCTCCATTTAAAAATTTAACTTCCTTGTAGTTTCAGTAAACAACCTTCTCCAACAATTCTAATCAGTAGTTCACATCTGTTCCCCCAGTCCCTAGCTCCATCCTGACACGTCCCAGTCACCTGCTTCAGTCACATTCCCTGGCCACCTGCTCTAGTCACCTGCTCTGGTCACCTGCTTTAACCAAGGTCACACCTGGCCACCTGCTCTGACCTGCCGGTAACTGCCTTTCCTGCCAACCGGAATTAGTCTAGCCTGTGAGGTCTAACCCTAGCCAATAGGGGAACAACAGAGGAGTAGGGGCAACCTGTGTCAGGAATAAGTACCTTTTTCCTTTTTTGTCCAGGTGTGCGCTCACCATTGCTCCATTTGTGAGGCACACCCTTCTACAGAAGTAAACTGTCTTGTTGAAAGGATTTATCTTTGAGTGATATTTCTTTTGCAGCATCAAAATTTTACTTATAACATAAATTCCAAGTCTGTAATACAATATTCTTGGCTATAGTCACCGTGCTGTTAGTTAGATCTCCAGAACTTATTTATCTTACAACAGAAAGTTTTTATCCTTCTATTTCATCAAATACTCTTATTTCATCCCAAATTCTTCCTGTGCCCTGGTAAATGGCATAAACTTCATATCTGATTCCTCCAAAGCCAAGC
Organism: Plecturocebus donacophilus; assembly: GCA_004027715.1. Classification (NCBI taxonomy): domain Eukaryota; kingdom Metazoa; phylum Chordata; class Mammalia; order Primates; family Pitheciidae; genus Plecturocebus; species Plecturocebus donacophilus. The sequence continues at coordinate 54,251 of PVKP010012161.1, read as the reverse complement.
TTCTGAAATACCAAAGCTTTTCTGTCTCTTGCAGAAGAGCCATCGCTTTTAATATTTGGGTTATAGATTTATAAAGCTCGGCTTCAGAGCTCAAAAATCAATGAAGCCCGTCTTTGGTCTCAATGATTCTTTCCTAGCCAGAAGCAATACTTATAGAGCCTCCCAATGGCTACTTGGCTGTTTAGGGGTGATGATAGTGGCAGTAGCTGGTGACAAAGATTTTTAGCTTGGCCAAACTTTAGTCAGTCTCCTGAACCTTCTTCTAGGGCCATCTGTGCACTTCCATGTGAAATTTAGTCATGGCAAAGAGCTCTGCTAAGTCAGTTTAACAAGCAACCCTCATTCTCAATATCTGATCACCTTCAATATCTTACCAGATTCCTCATCCTCCACTAATACCCAGGTGATATCTGGTCACCTTGGCCTGTGTCAAGCAAAAATCTGAGTTCAGTTTATCCCCCTTCCTCCTTAGGAATAGTCACGGCTCTCACTTACTTGGCTCTTTGCTTTCTTACCTATTTGCTTATCAAGTTACTCATTTACTTTTCAGGGGGAATTCCCCTTCCTCCTGATGTTCCTCTTAGTAGTCTTCCACCCATTGACTCTGCTCCTTGGCTGTAAATCCCACTTCTCCATGCTGCATTTGGAGTTGAGCCACACTCTCTCCCCTACTGCAAAATTCCACTGTAGTGGTCCCTATTTCTATTGCAATGGTTCTGAATAAAGCCTTCCTTACTGTGCTGTAACAAGTATTATTGAGTAATTTGTTTTTCTTTTACACTGCAGAAGGAGGGATTAGAGGTAGGTGGCATTGGTATCTATTGGTGAAAGCCAAGAAATTAACATTGTTCATTCTTCTCCTCCCAAATTCAAAATGGAAAAAAAAAAAATGTAAGGGTCAAATGGAGATAAATATTAGCTTGATTATTGATAAAATTGGGATTGAATACCAGAGCCTAGATGTACAACCACATAGACTTGCTAATTCTTTGCCCTGTAAATCAACCATTTTTTTCTCTGGTCACAGGTCCAGTCTGAAGCCCACAGCCCTTCTCAGGTGCAATGCTCCATGGAGAAGCAAAGGAAAGATACACCCTGAGCAGGGGCTGGCTCCAAAAGCGATCCAGCGGGCCTGGCATCTTCTTTGACACTTACCAATTAAGCACATCATCAGGGAGCAGAGAGTGAGGAGGAGAGGAAACAGTGGGAATGTTACTTGAAACATGAAAAATGTAAAACAAGGGTTCTAAGAGAACCCAAACAGAGATTGTTAGCCAAGGTTGGGAAGGGTAGCAGGGAGGAGGGGATAAAACGGGGGGATGGTTAATGGGTACAAAAACACAGACACAATGAATAAGATCTACTATTTGGTAGCACAATAGGATTACAATAGTTAACAATAATTTATCATATATTTTTAAATATCTTAAAGAGTGGAGTTTGAATGATCCTAACCCAAGATAGAGCCTTGAGGTGATGGCTATCCCAATTTCCTTGATTTGATCATTACTTATTGTATGCCTGTATCAAAACAACATAGGTACCCCGTAAATATATATAACTATTATATACCTATAATAATTAGTTTGAAAAAGAAAATTAAATGGAATTGGAAACACATCCAATTTAATACAAAATTATTACTTACTGATAGTACCATAATAAAGTTCTGAACTCTGTTTGCTAATATTTTATTTCAATAATTTTGGATCTGTGTTCATAGCTTAGATTGTTCTCCAGGTGTGTACATTGTGCTGTGCTTTTTCAGTTTTATTCAGGTGTTGCGGTTTCATAAAGTGCCATATGACTTCGGTTTACTCCTGCAGAGCTCCCCGCTATCATTCTTCACACGATTTCTGCCCTAAGAGGCTGACCAGTGTCCCAAACAGTTAGTTAAAGATACAAAAGGCTAACAGAAATTCTTGAGTTTGCAGGACAGCAGATAAGAAAAGATACAACTTGGGCTGGGTGCGGTGGCTCATATCTGTAATCCCAGCACTTTGGGAGGCCGAGGCGGGTGGATCATGAGGCCAGGAGATCGAGACTAACCTGGCTAACATGGTGAAACCCCGTCTCTACTAAATATACCAAAAATCAGCCTGGCGCGGTGGCGCGCGCCTGTAGTCCCAGCTACTTGGGAGGCTGAAACAGGGGAATCACTTGAACCCAGGAGGTAGAGGTTGCAGTGAGCCGAGATCATGCCACTGCACTCCAACCTGGGTGACAGAGTGAGACTCCCTCTCAAAAAAATAAAAAGAAAAAAGAAAAGAAACAACTTGCTGAAATGCTGAAACTCCAGATAACAAAACTGGCTGAACTTGCCTGGAATCAATATAGCTGACTGGAGTCTGTGCAGAACAAGCTTCCTGAGCTCATAGCCTAAATTTCCGCTGCATGTTTCATATTAATGCCCCCTGAATCTGCACATGTGACCCATGAGGAGGCACGAAGGGATAAATGTGTGTGCCTGAGAACATTCCAGACCTCCTCTTTCCTTCCACCAATCACCTACGAATCTCAGAATCTACCCATTAAACCTTTGCTAATAAAAGTACTGCCATAAAGCCAGCATAGGAAGACAGATTTGAGCTGGACTCCTGTTACAATAAAAAGCTTTGCTTGTCTCAAAATCCCAGTGTCATAGCACTGGCTTCTAGTGCATAGGACAGTGAGCTCTTTGGCTTGGTAACAACATCAGTGACTCCACTGAGCTGTGGCTTCTAGTTGGGTTTGACCAATGAGAAGCTCAGTAAGAAAATTTCAGGGTGGAAGGAGAATGGAACTAGAGCCTTTATTCTCCCAGCTCCTTCTCTGCAAGGTCAACAGAAGCTGTATGTGTCCCAGGAGTGAATATCATAGCTGCTGTCCAGGTTCTGAAGGAAACTTTCCCCTACTCCTTCAAGCCTTGAGTTGGAAAGAGGACTGCATTACCCATCTGGCATTTCCACACCCTTCCCATACCTTCATTGCCTAATGTGAATGCGACATCTATTGCCTACTGGGAAGCTGACTAACACACGTGGTTAAACTAACTTTACAAAATGAGCTGGAAAGCTTGCTATTTTTATCTATGCTCGAGAGCACATTAAATATTGCAAGAATTTTCTATTCCTTGAAGGTCAAAGGACTAATCTCTAATGCCCTCTTAGCCTAGTATTTTAGGAATAAGATGGTTCTTTAACAAATGTTTAAAATTTTTCTCATGGTGGTTTTTTAAATTTAGTTTTCTTCTTCCTTAGTCAAATTTAGTAACTAATATTTCGTTTAGAAATCACCCATTTCCTTAAAAGCTTTATATTTTTTAGCATGGAACTATTTGCAGAATTCTCTTTTATTGTTTTCATCTATCCAGAAGTACTATCAGAATAATAAAACTTTGCCTAACCTCCAAAAACTTTGTAAGTAAAGAAAAAGGAAAACTAGTTTTGTTCTTATGCAATTGATCCATGAGACACAATTTTTTTTTGTTATACTTGGCCACCCAGAAACTATGTGCTACTTCTTAAATTCGGGAACATCTGCATCATTTTAGTCTGCACTCCCCTAGGCAGAAGTCAGAAATTCACTTTCCCAGACTCCCACGTAGCTAGGGCGTAGATTCGTGACTTAAGCATCACCGATGAGATTTATTTACAAGAGACTTTGGGACTTCATGATGCAAAGTCACAGGCACCAATTGAGAGCAATTTCTGGTGCAGGTAGTGAACACAACATCTAACTTTCAGAGGCTACCTTGGGTTTAAAGGTTGTATCCTATTCCCAGCTTTAAGTAACAAGTTGAAGTCTCTATGCTTAGTTGTGGACAGCGTCTCTATAGAAACTCTCAGATAGCTTAAACGGGTATTTGTAACTGTCTCCATAGCCTTATTCTCTGGCACTCTTGGAGAATGGGTGAGTTACCTGATTGCTATGGGCTAACTGCGTACCTCCCAAAATTCATATTGAAGCCCTAACCCCCAGTATCTCAGAATGTAATTGTATTTGGAGACAAGGCTTTTAAAGAAGCCATTAAGGTAAAATGAGGCTGTTAGGGTAGGGACCTACTCCAATCTGATTGGTATCCTTGTAAAAAGAGAAAGAGGCTGGGTATGGTGGCTTATGCATGTAATGCCAGCACTTTGGGAGGCTGAGGCGGGCAGATCATGAGGTCAGGAGATCGAGACCAACCTAGCTAACATGGTGAAACCCCATCTCTACTAAAAATACAAAAAATTAGCCAGGCATGGTGTCATGCACCTGTAGTCCCCACTACTCGGGAGGCTGAGGCAGGAGAATCACTTGAACCCTGGGGTGGAGTTTGCACTTAGCTGAGATCATACCACTGCACTCCAGCCTGGGTGACAGAGCAAGCTCTGTCTCAAAGAGAGAGAGGAGAGAGAGAGAGAGAGAGAGAGAGAGAGATCCTGGGAATGCCCACACACAGAGAAAAAGCAATGTGCAAATAAAGCAAGAAGGTAGCTTTCTGCAAGCCAGAGATGCCAGAGAACACGCTGAATCTGCTGATACCTTGATCTTGTACTTCTGACCTCCACAATTGTGAGAAAATGAATGTCTGGTGTTTGAGTCACCCATTCTGTGGTATTTTATTTTGGTAGCTCTAACAAGCCCATACACTGATATTGTTCAATATGTTTATTTCCTGCTTGAATTTGCTAAAATGAGCTTTGTGGTTTGAAACTAAAAACATTGATTCTGCACATTATGAAACTGTAGGAATGGTTTCCACTTTTGATATGGCTGAGTTAGTTCCTATTGGACTAGCCCTCCTGCAGATGACAGCTATAAACTGTGAACAAACTTTTTTTTTTTTTTTTTTGAGACAGAGTCTCACTCTGTCGCCAGGCACCAGGCTGAAGTGCAGTGGCGTGACCTCGGCTCACTGCAACCTCCGCCTCCCGGGTTCAAGCAATTCTCCTGCCTCAGCCTCCTGAGTAGCTGGGAATACTGGCACGCGCCACCACGCCCAGCTAATTTTTTTGTATTTTTAGTAGAAACGGGGTTTCACCACGTTGGCCAGGATGGTCTCGATCTCTTGACCTCGTGATCTGCCCGCCTCGGCCTCCCAAAGTACTGAGATCACAGGAGTGAGCCACCGTGCCTGGCCAATCAGGACTTTTAATCTGGATAAAAGAAAACATTTTTCTTGTAGGAGCTGCTGCTCTTTTTCCTTTTTTATTTCAGACTTCCATGTATATGTCTGAATTTTTATATAGGTATTTATATAATTATTTCAAATATTGTATTTTTTAGTTCTAGAACCTCCATTTGGACCTTTTATTATTGTATTTTTTTACTGAAATGATGATTGCTTCATTCATTATGAGTATATTTTCGTTTATTTCCTAAGGCATAATTATAATGATGGTTTAACATCTTAATTCAAACTCTATTATTTTTCTTCTTGAGAATGGGTCACATTTTCATTTTTATGAATTTGTCATATAATTTTGAAATGTATTCTGGACATTATAAATGTATTGTGGAAACTCTGGACTCTTTTATATTCTTCTTAAAGTGATTGATGTTTGTTTTAGTGGGCAATTGATTTGACTAGACTAAAACAGAAAATTACGTCTCTTGGACAGCAGCTTGAATTTCGGTTCAGTTATTTTATTCTTATCTAAACTGCTTGGGGTCTGTCCCACACATGCATGGGGAGGGGATTAGCCAGAAATTTGATCCAAGTATATGTACAGGATTTGGTGTTCCCTTTATGGCTCTGTCCTAAGTTTCTCTCCTCACTGTCCAGGGCTTGTGGTCTCCTCAAACTCTTTCTGATAGTTCTTTGGACCAAAAAAATCAGCAAGTTTTTCATTAAAGCTTTAGCCACCCCCATATGGTAAAGATTAGGGCATGCCCTCAACCTAGAAGTTGTGAAAACATGAAACACCCAGTGCTATTCCCATTTATCAAGTGTCAAGGCTCTCTGGTACATGCCTAATTTTGGTTTCTCTCCAATGCCTTTAAGTAGTTGGAGGACTTTTAAAAAAATATTTTAAATATCAATTTTAAAATGTTTGTTCACAGGCCAGGCACTGTGGCTCACTCCTGTGATCCCAGCACTTTGGGAGGCCAAGGCCGATCTACCGATCATGAGGTCAGGAGTTTGAGACCAGCCTGACAAAACCCTCATCTCTACTAAAAATACAAAAATTAGCTGGCAGTGGTAGTGTGGGTGCCTGTAGTCCCAGCTACTTGGGAGGCTGAAGCAGAAGAATCTCTTGAACCCAGGAGGCAGAGGTTGCAGTGAACTGAGATGGCACCACTGCACCACTCCAGCCTGGGTGACAGAGACTCCATATCAAAAAAAAAAAAAAAAAAAGGAAGAAGAAAGAAAAAAGTCCTGATTACCCAGAACCTAGGAGAGGGCATCTTGACCAACGTTCCTTCGACGACTGCCAGATACTTAATGAGAGGGTAAATAGAAGAGGATACTGAATCTATCAGAAACAATTGTTGCCACACTCTTCTTATTTTGCCAAGATAAAACTTTTCGAAGGCGATCTTCTGCCATCACTATCACTTTGTTTAAAAAGAGAAACTTGTAAGTAACAAGAATGTAATTTCAGAAAGCATCAGGTTTGGCATTAGAAGCTCAAATGAAAAAGAACTTGATTAGACTTCAATAGACATAGATTCAAAATCAGGCTCTGGACATGGTAGTTAGGTATCATTAGAAGCGTAAAATAATCCTTCATGAGTGGCTAGGATTACAGGCACCTGCCACCAAGCCTGGCTAATTTTTGTATTTTTAATAGAAATGGGGTTTTACCATGTTGGCCAGGCTGCTCTTGAACTCCTGACCTCAGGTGATCCACCTGCCTCAGCCTCCCAAAGTAATGGGACTTCAGACCTGAGCCACCATGCCCAGCCTACATGACAATTCTGAAGAGGGGTGTTTCATGACAAAACCTACTTAAAATTGCATCTCCATCTCTATCCCCTGGTTTATTTGTCATTATAGATAACAGTACTGACATTTTATTGAGCACTCTATTTATTCATATATCTACTTTTCCTTACTCTCCTTCAAGAAAGCGCCACCGGGAAATTACCTTGTCTTGCTGTGGATGCATTCCCAGTTCACAAAATAATGCTTAATAAGTATTTGTTGAATGAATAAAGAATGAACAAGTGATGGGACTTACTGCTCAATCGCTTTAGCAGAATCTCAAGGAGCATAGACTAATATAAGACAACAACATGAGAAATAAAAGAAATATAGTCAGCTAAGCTCTTAAGAGATTTCAGACTAATGGAGTGGGGGTGGGGGGAAGGAAAGATAGACGTAGACTCACAATCTCTATGGCATGCTTACAATTTGACCTCAGTTCAAAATGATGTGGGTGCCTCCCCAGTTGAGAAATACTACTGTCATCTACCATTTATCTATTGCTTTACTGTGTAAACACTAGAGTGTTTCCACACGCTATTTTTCTGATGATGTATGTGAAAACTGATATGAAAATCTGAACTTACAAAATAGATCAGTTAAAGGGTGACTGTTTGCATTACAAAAGAATTCTTTGTGTTATAAAAGGATTAGCTGTGGGGTTTCTTTAAAAAGCATCTCCCCTAGTGCATTCAAGTGTTTATTTATAGATCATTAAGGACTTGACCAAGACTCTGCGGGATAGAGTAGCTTAAAGACAACTGGTCAGGAGGCCCTACCAGTGGAAGATCAATTAAATTGGAAGACAAAGTGTCTTTGAAATAGTACATCAAGTCAACGGGACAGAGGACTCAGTTAGCTAAATTTGTTTCATCTGGGTAGGGAGTGCATGCATTGCGTAAACAGCACACCTGTGTGTTCTCATTCATGCTGAACCAACATGGCTGTGTTCTCCAGTTTATAAGCCTAAACTCTGATATGTCCAGGGTCATAGCTATGTTTGGCCTCCTTTCAGTTGTGCTTTAATTAAGAGATAAAATTATTAAAGTGGCAGATGTTTCTAGCCCGAGGACCTGGACCCAGTTATATCAAGCAGATGGTCCCAAGCAAGACAACGTCCTTTAATGAAGAAGCATTTGCAATTCATGAGCCTTCATGATGTCCATTTCTCTCCCTCTCCAATGTTCTGCTTGTCAGGGGTCCCACTGTGGGGACTGGGAGCATGATGAATTAGGCAAACCCCTTCTGGTTTGAGACATACTCTTGCACTGATGAAAATTAAAAGTATTATCTCCCAGAAGATCAAGAGATTCAGTTCTCTAGAGCAGAGACTTCTTCTGCCCTCCCTCTTATCAGCTTGGTGATAAGGCTGAGAGTCATCATCTGTGTCACCAGCATTTCCCACCATGTGACTTGGCTCTGAAGACCCAGAGCTGTGAAAGAACTTACATGCTCCTCCATTTGATTCCTGCATCGTTCACCTTGGGGTCATTTTGATCCTTTGCCAGGAGGACTTGCAGGTTGAGGCTCAGGAAAAACTGTTAGTTGCAGGGAAAATCTTCTGGCCAGATATCAGAAAGGCAGGATTTTGCTTCTGATGCCCAGTATGACCCAGGGCAAACACACACACACATACACACACACACATACACACACACACACACACACCCCACTCTGAATCAGTTTCTTCATTTTTATGTATTCAATAAATAGTCACTCAGTCTACTCTGGGCAAGTCAGCTGAGTAAAAAAGGAGATAATAAAATTTGCCCTCCTTATCTTGCAACAGGACAGTGAGAATCCAATGAGATAACTGAAAGGACACGATTTAAAACAGTCATTATGTTAATGTAGGAGTCAATAGTGATATAAGGCCAGGATATTATGCCATGGACTATGACCAATGACAGAAAAACACCTTGGTCATAGACACATGGAATAAAGCCAGAGAACAAGAAAAATGATGGGTTTTACATTAACTGATTGGATTTGATGTATCTGTAAATGACAGCCAACATTTTACAGAAAAAAATTGAGGTGCCATAAATTCAAGTTCTTATGCAAATATCAATCAAGAGTGCCCGAAAGAAAATCCGGGACAGAGCTGTCCTGGAGCTGTGATGACTTAGCAGGTGCGTCGTCTTCTGTTTTCCTCTGTCCTTCTAACAGCCCTTCTAGCACCTTTGCACACCTCCTGGAGCCCACAGCCTTCTCTGACTTCTGAATTCTTAGTTTCCTGGCACTTTCACAGCACCCTTTGGGCAAATAATAGTGATTAAACACTTCTTTGAGCAATGTCCTGGTTAGGAGATGTATCAGTTTCTTCTCCATTCCAAAGGCTTCTGTGCCTACTATCCATTGACTGGGAGCTGAGAAACCATCAGATGAACTCATTCACTCTCAGGCATAAATAACTAGCACAATTTGGCTTCGGGGGAGGTAGTTCATTGCCTTGTTTCCTTAACTCTCACATGACCCTAATGTATAATGTGCCATTGACTTGACAAGAACTTCTCAAGAAAAAGGAATCGATTGATCAAATGCATAATCAATTGTAGGCATATTCCAATACAAAAAGTTTTAATATATAAAAACATATGTAGTTTTATAAAAGAAAACCAAAGATCAAGAATTTTCACGAAGCCTAAGGGTGGCAATGTGGTATTCTGCACCCTGTTATGTGAATCTGACTTCACTACATCTCATCCCTGTAAGGTAAATGAAGCGGAAGGGGAAGAGGGAGCAAGTGATGATGGCAAAAAGATCTTAGGTTTCAGTCTAGAGACTTTGGGGCTCTTCATTTATAAAACTGTGAAAATAATAGCAATCTTAAGAGCGGTTGTGAGAATTAAATGTAATGAAAGGATGGTTGCGAAAATTAAATAGGGTAAATGACATAAAAAACCCAGTGTGTGTCCCGACACATGACATCTAGTCATCATGTGCTCAGTAAATATTAGTTTCATCCAGTCCTTCCCTTCTTGTCATTTTGTTCATAGTGATTGGCAGCTAGCATAGGAAATATGGAGTAGAACATGTAATTCACATAAATCAGGTGGAATGTGAAATAGTTATTAAAAATGTTCATTGATAATGAGATCAGAGAAATCAGAAAAGGTAGGCTGCAGTTATAAAAAAGTCAGCACAACTTTGTGTGCAAGTGACAGAAATCTAGCCCAAAATACCTTAAATGAGGTAGATAATTTATTAGCAATTACATTACAAATGTAAATGGGATATCCAAGAAAGATCTGGCACCAGGTACATATGTTGACGTCGGGATTCTGTCTCTTTCTTCATATCCTGGAAATTATTGGCTCTGCCTGGCAACCCTCTCAGAGAGCTTCCTGCCAAAAATATACAAGATGACCTCCAGCAGCCACCAGCCCATATGGTACTTAGAGCCCACCACCCCTGAGAAGGAGGACCATCCTTTCTCATAGCTGCATAAAGCCAGGTGCTGTGTAGGATGCTCCCCCTGGATCATGTGTTCATCTCCAGACCAATGAGGGTGGAGACTGGACCACTGATTGGCCAAGTGTAGGCCACGTGCTCACTTCTGTGGTAGTGAGCATGAGCAAGCCCCACTAAAACACATGGATGAAGAACAAGGGAGTGGTTTCCTGGGGCAAGGCTGCTGGTCAGACGGAATCCTATGTGCACTGCAGCTTATGCTTGAGTCAAGACGGTAGCTTGATCCTGCACATTTAACTCTTTATGTGTGGATGCATGTAAGTCTCAATGTTTAAAAATTATCAAATGTATTTACAAATAAAGAAAATTTTGGGCCAGACATGGTGGCTCATGCTTGTAATTCCAGCACTTTGGGAGGTCGAGGTGATATGGAAGGGAGGCAGAGAAGTGCTGGGTAGAAGAGGGTGTGGTCCCTGGTGAGGGCTCCACCCTGGGCCTGTGCCTGCAGACCTAGGTGAGGACAGGCATTCCTGACTTCACACCCAAATGCTGCACTTCCTAAGACCGCCCTGGCCCGCCAGGCCTCCATCCCATGCCTATAAAATCCCCCAAGACCGTAGTAGACCTGCACACAAGCTGCTGGACGTCGAGAGGAATGCACCCCTAGGCACTGGCCCACTTGCAGGTCACAGACTGGCAGAAGCAGAACAATGCGGAGTTTGGCTGGGGACGCTGGAGGAGAACCCAGGCTGCTGAGCAGCCCGACTCCAGGGGAAAACCTTTTCACTCTATCCCCCTTCTGCCTTCCCCCATCTGCTGAGCGCTACCTCCACTCAATAAAACTTTGTACTCATTCTCCAAGCCCAGGTGTGATCGAATTCTTCCGGTACAAACCAACGCAAAAACCCAGGATACAGAAAGCTCTCTGTCCTTGCAACAAGTTAGAGGGTCTAATTGCGCTGGTTAGCACAAGCTGCCTATAGATGGCAAAACTAAAAGAGCATATGGTAGCACACACCCACTGAGGCTTCAGGAGCTGTAAACATCCACCCCTAGACGCTTTCGTGGGATCGGAGCCCCACAACCTTCTCGTCTGTATGCTCCCCTAGACGTTTGACCAACGGGGCACTGAAGAAGCCAGCCACTCCCCCTGTCGCACACCCTGTGAGGGGAAAAGGGAACTTTTCTTATTTCAGAGGCAGGTGGATCCTCTGAGCCCAGGAGTTCGAGACCAGCCTGGGCAACGTAGTGAGATCCTGTCTCTACAAAAAATAAAAATAAATAAATACGTAAATAAGTAAATAAATAAATAAGAAAAATGTGTATCCACATTAGTACATGACCTCACATGAGACACTTTGAGTTCCATGTGTTCAACATACAACTGTTTTAAGAGAACGTTTAAGCTAATATATATTTCATGTGTGAAAAAGAATAGCTCGCTTAAGAAATAAATGCCTTTCTAAAGCATCTTTTGATACCTATTAATTTAGATCAGAAAGGGATAATGGAGAGGGTGGGTATTGGGCCCTGTGGCCCTGGAGGGATGGAAGTGCTCTGTGCTGCATACTCCCAGGGTGGTGCTGGCTGGCATAAAGCGGGAGAGCTCTAAGCTCCCTTATTCTTCCTGTTGTAGGATCTTGAATCTGACGACGGGATGCGAGAGTAAATTTAAACCATGAAGGTCTCAGAATGATAAAATATTAAAATGATAACTATGCAATTTTTGAGAAAAATCTATCTCTACTCCAAATACTACATTAACCTCCTTTGAAAGATTGGGAAAAACCATGTAAATCATAGTCACTGGAAAAGCTATAGCTTCCAATAAAAGAACCAATATGAAGATAAAACAATGCTCTGTCTTTCAGTTGATATTTTTATGAGACTCAAGGTGACACTGCAGCTATAAAATGTGCATTATGAAGAGAAAACAGTGTGAGATTGCATGAGGATGAAACCACCGTCAAATTTCAAAATTGGAGGCAGTAATCAATGTTTTGATTTGTGCTGAAAGTCATCAAAATTAGAACACATAAAAATGACGAGAAAATAGATAAATGTTACAATGAACTGATCTAGGAAACTTTATCTATGTATTTCTTCCAAATTAAGTAATTATCTACCTCAAAGATTTAGTACAATGCACATTTTATATGTAGGCTGCTTGAGCAGGTAAGTGGGCCCGTTCAGGGCACTAGATCAATGGGTACTAGCTATTTTCCCATGGTTGATCCGTATCAAAATTTTCACCCATGCAATAAACTCCTTTGGCTTCACATTAGTGTCCAGGGCCCTGGGCTACACTGGGTCATAGACGTAAAGTGACCAATTGGGACATATCTTTAGCCCCATTTCTGGGGCCTTTGTCATCAGAATCATTCCTGCAGTCATCTGATTTCTTCCCAGCCCATAGGTAAAATGATTCAAGAAGGAGTTAAGTTTTTCTTCCTGAGATTTCTCTGTTAACTCAGAATATTCTAAATTAAGTAAAATATTAGGAATTTTGTTTTTTTAAATGTGAAATTGGATTTTCACATTTTAACTAGATTAAAACAAAAACAAAGTATCAAAATCAATTAAAAATAAGCATAAATATTTGCATCTTATTTTTATAAAAACATTTATATTTATGGAGAAAGTAACGTGGTGTACTATCTACTTTCTAAAGAATTTTCCAATTTTTGATTCTTAAGAGATGACAGACATGAATCAATGTTGTTATCATTTTGTTAATGAAACAAACAGAACTGAAATTCTTCAGTTTGGGGGAAAACTATAAAACCACAAATCCAAGACTGTCCACAAACTCCAGCACAAGAAACATGAACAAAATTATAAGGCATATTGTAGTAAAAGTGATTAAAGGGGATGATAAAGAGAAACTCTTAAATATCAGCTGGGCTAGGGTGGGTCCAGGGGGAGCCATGTTACCTACAGAGGGACAAAAATAGGCTGAATTTTGTCAGATATCATACAAACAAAAGGACAATCAAGCAACATCTTTAAAGTACTGAAAGAAAGAAACAACTTAAAATTCTATAATCAGGAGAATCATCTTGCAAAAATAAAGTGAAATGAAAACTTTTGAAAACAGAAAGAATTTATCTCTAGCTGACCTGCACTGTAAGAAATGTTAAAGGAAGTCCTTCAGTCAAAAATAAAACAAATACCATATGAAAAACAGATCTATAAAGAGATGAGGAGCACTGGAAAGAGTGACTATGTAAACAGTATATCAATGCACAAGATGTTTTCTTAATATTTAAAGCTCTGTAAGAGATAATTGATGACTTTTGTTCAGGACAATATGGCCTAGGCTCCTCTCTCCCTGTTCCTCCTCATTAAATGCAACTATATATCCTGGAAATAACACGAGACAATCAAGAAGAGAATTCTAGCAGCTGGAAGGGAAAGACAGGCTGGTTTGGAAACCCAGAGCTGGAGAAACATCACAGTGGGAGGGGATTGCATCACCCCCTCCTCTCAGGCCTTCACAAAACAGAAGATCATCCAGGCCCAGCATATTCCAATCCTCCATCTAGCAACAGGAGACAGCCCAGGTTACCCCACTCCTTCCCTAAATTAAAAGGGACCCCCAATGGAAGTATCAGTCAAGCCCAGCAGCTCTGACAGGTGAAATGATAGGAAACCTCCATCCTATCCCCTAACAATAAGCCTCTGAGAGAGGTGGTAGTCTTCCCTTTGGAGCCTGAGATTTCCTTCCCCACCCAGAGACACTGGCAAAGAAACCCTGCACCGTAAATTGCCTCGCTTCAAAAGCCAGTTCTTTCCCTCCGATCTGAGGCTTCCCTCTCCCACCAAGAGACCCTGGATGGCCAGGAACAGCAGCAAAAGTGATTTCACTATGGGAAACACCCGGCCCAGGAAATGTGCTTTGTCTCCATGGATCAGAGTCTCTCATTTAGAAGCACCAGGAAGCCCAGCCTGGGGAGGCTCCAACCCCCACTTCAAGTAGCATCAGCAGGGACCACTGGGAACCATAACAGCACCAGATAAACAGAGCAGACCAAAATAGCACCCCACGGCCTGTGAAAATTAAATCATTATTGACACTACAGCCCTAGAAATAGGCCAGGACCTGTGTGCTAAACTAAACACTGTGAATTTAAAATTTTAGCTTAAAAAAAAGAAGTCTCCTGAATTAATAGCCAGCATGTCCAGAATCACAACAGAAAATCTTCTGCCATTTTGAGAACCAGGAAAATCACAACTTAAATAAGAAAAGGAAATTAAAATGAACACGGACTTAAATCAGAGGCTGTAATTATCTAACAATAATTTTAATGCAGCCATCATAAAAATGTTTCATAAGCAATTATTGATTCTCTTGAACAAAGGGAAAAGGAAAAGAATCTCATTGAATAAATAGAATTGTTAAAAAAGAAACAAATATAATTTTTTGTTTTTAAAAACATTTTAATGTGTATATTTAAGGTATACAATCTGATGTTAGGAGACACATATAGATAGTAAAATGGTTAAAATAGTTAAACAATACATCCATCATCTCATATAGTAACTCATTTGTGTGTGTGTGTGAAGGGCAGCCAAAATTTACTCATTTAACAGAAATCCCAAACTTTATTTGTAGAACCATTGCATTAACTATAGTCCTTACGGTGTGTATCAGATCTCTAGACCGGTGCATCCGCCGTGTTTGCTACTTTGCACGCCCTGACCTAGGTCTCCTCATTTCCTCCAATCATCCCCACCTGTGGTAACCACTGTTTTATTATCTATCTCAGTATATTTGACTTAAAAAAAAAATTGCCAGACACAGACAGGCAAATACCACATGCTCTCCATTACACATTGTGTAATTACAATCTCAATTACAATGTGTAATGGAGAGCATGTGGTATTTGCCTGTGTCTGGCTTATTTCACTTAGCATAATGTCTTCCTTCCGGGTACATCTAAACTGTGGTAAATGGCAGGATCTCCTTTTTCAAAGCTGACTAATATTCCAATATATATAAGTTTATTTATCCATTCATCCATTGACGGACACTTAGGTTCATTCCATATCTTGGCTCTTGTGAACGATGCTTCAGTGAGCATAGGAGAGCAGATATCTTTACAAGGTAGTGATTTCATTTCCTTTGGGTATATACCCAGAAGTAGGATTGCTGGCTCATATGATAGTTCTATTTTTAATTTCTTTTTTCTTACTGTTTTGCATAATGGCTCTACCAATTTACATTCACACTAAAAAAACTAAGAAGATAATTATTTAAACAAATACATTTTTACCTTTACATATGTTATCAACTCTATATGACAATGCCAATATCATATGGAGTTGATAACATATGCAAAGGTAAAAATGTATGACAACAATAGTGCAAAGGTTAGGAGAGAAAAAATTGAAGTACATTTTTGTAAGTTTCTTGTAGTATACTTATGTGGTATAATATCAATTAAAGTTAGAATAGTTTAAGTTGGAAATGTATATTATAAACCCAAAAGGACTAAAATAAAAAAAAAAGAGCTATACAACTTACAAGTCAACAAAGGAGATAAAATCCTGTTATGATTTTTTTGTGTTCACTTGACTACACTAGACTATGAGAACAGAAGACAAGAGAGAGTAGCAGGTATTTTGTGGCACATACAACTACTAGTATTCGGCTAAATGCTAGTCTAGGTGCTGTGGTGAATGAATTTTGCAGACATACTTACTGACATCCCTGACAAGTCAACTTTAAGTACAAGAGATTGTCTAGGTGGTCCTGACTGAATCAGTGGAAGCCACATAAAAGAAGAGACAGGCAGTCCCGGAGCAGACTCCAAACAGCAATTGGCTCTACAATTGTTCTTCCCTAACTGGATCTTCCCTTCTTGACTGTCTGTGAACTGCTTTGGCCTGTGTCTCTGAGGTGCTAGCCCGTTTGCTATCTCTTCTTGACCTGTGAACTTTAGACTTGATTAACCATCCTCACAATTACCGAAGCCAATTACGTGTGATAAGTCAGCTCATATGTCTGTCTAACTATATCTATCCATCACTCTACCTATCATATCTATCTATATGTATATGTATCTTCTACTGTTCCTACTGTTTTAAGTTGAATTCTGAATGATACAAAGGGAATCATAAAAAATACTCAATTCAAAAGAAAGCTGACTTTTTCTTAAAGGACCAGATAGTTAATATTTTGGGCTTGTGGGATATACAATTTAAGTGCAACTACTCAACTCAGGCATTGTGATAAGAAATCAACCATAAACAATATGTAAACAAATAAATGAGGATGTGCACCAATAAACATTTATTTGCAAAACGGGACTGTCTCATGGGCTGTAGTTTGCCAACCCCTGTTCTAGACAGACTTATTTAAAAGAGAAGATATAAAACACAAATTACCAATATTCACAATGAGGAGGATGAGATTCTGCATCACATTCTGCAGATAATAAAAGAAAAACAGAGCTGGCAAGATGGCCCAATGGGATCAGCTCCAGTCTATAGCTCCCAGTGAGATTGATGCAGATGGAGGGTGATTCCTGCATTTCCAACTGAGGTACCCAGTTCGTCTCATTGGGACTGGTTGGACACTGGGTGCAGCCCACAGAGGGCAAGCCGAAGCAGGGTAAGGGGTCACCTCACCCGGGAAATGCAAGGGGTCAGAGGATTTCCCTTTCCCAGCCAAGGGAAGCTATGAGAGACTGTACCAAGAGAAACAGTGCATTCCCACCCAGATAACTGTGCTTTTCCCACAGTCTTTGCTATCGGCAGACCAGGAGATTCTTTCCTGTGCCTAGATTGGTGGGTCCCACCCCACAGAGCCTAGCAAGCTAAAATCCACTGGCTTGAAATCCTCACTGCTAGCACAGCAGTCTGAGGTCGACCTAGAACACAAGCTTGATGTGGAGAGGGGCATCCACCATTGCTGAGGCTTGAGTAGGTGGTTCTATCCCCTCAGTGTAAACAAAGCTGCCAGGAACCTCAAACTGGGCGGAGCCCACTGCAGCTCCCTGGGTTAGAGCACCCTGGGGAAGGGCTGGCTGTGGAGGTAGCTTCAGCAGACTTAAACATCCCTGCCTGACAGCTCTAAAGAGAGCAGTGGTTCTCCCAGCACAGTGTTTGAGCTCTGATAAGGGACAGACTCCCTCCTCAAGTGGGTCCCTGATGTCCCCTGAATGCATTCTGGGAAGCACCTCCCAGTAGGGGCTGACAGACACTTCAAACAGAAGAGCCCTGGCTGGCATCTGGTGGGTGCCCCTCTAGGAAAAAGCTTCCAGAGGTAGGAACTGGCAGCGATCTTTGTTGTTCTATAGCTTCTGTTGGTGATACCCAGGCAAACAGGGTCTGGAGTGGACCTCCAGCAAATTCCAGCAGGCCTGCAGCAGAGGGGCCTGACAGTTCAAAGGAAAACTAGCAAACAGAAAGGAATAGTATCAACGTCATCAATATCAAAGACCGAAGGTAGATAAATCCACAAAGATGGGGAGAAACCAGTGCAAAAAGGCTGAAAATTCCAAAAACCAGAATGCCTCTTCTCCTCCAAAGGATCACAACTCCTCGGCAGCAAGAGAACAAAACTGGATGAAGAATGAAGATGAAGAACAAAACTTGATGAATTGACAGAGTAGGCTTCAGAAGGTGGGTAATAACAAACTCCTTCGAGCTAAAGGATCATGTTCTAACTCAATGCAAGGAAGCTAAGAACCCGGAATAAAGGTTAGAAGAATTGCTAACTAGAATAACTAGCCTAGAGAGAACATAAAGGACCTGATGAAGCTGAAAAATACAGCATGAGAACTTCGTGAAGCATACACAAGTATCAACAGCCAAATCAATCAAGCAAAAGAAAGGATATCAGAGACTGAAGACCAACTCAGTGAAATAAAGTGAGAAGACAAGATTGGCAAAAAAGAGTGAAAAGAAATGAACAAAGCCTCCAAGAAATATCAGACTATGTGAAAAGACCAAATCTACATTTGATTGGTGTACCTGAAAGTGAAAGGGAGAATGGAACCAAATTGGAAAACAGTCCTCAAGATATTATCCAGGAGAACTTTTACAACCTAGCAAGGCAGGCCAACATGCAAATTCAGAAAATATAGAGACCATCACAAAGATATTCCTTGAGAAGAGCAACTCCAAGACACATAATCATCAGATTCACCAACGTTGAAATGAAGGAAAAAATGCTAAGGGCAGCCAGAGAGAAAGGTCGGGTTACCCACAAAGGGAAGCCCATCAGACTAACAGCGGATCTCTCAGCAGAAACCCTACAAGCCAGAAGAGAGTGGGGGCCAACATTCAACATCCTTAAAGAAAAGAACTTTCAAGCTAGAATTTCATATCCGGCCAAACTAAGCTTCATAAGTGAAGGAAAAATAAAATCCTTTATAGACAAGCAAATGCTGAAAGATGTTGGTACCACCAGGACTGCCCTACAAGAGCTCCTGAAGGAAGGACTAAACATGGAAAGGAAAACCAGTACCAGCCACTGCAAAAACATACCAAATTGTAAAGACCATCAACGCTATGAAGAAACTGCATTAATTAATGGGCAAAATAACCAGCTAGCATCATAATGACAGGATCAAATTCACATATAACAATATTAACCTTAAATGAAAACAGGCTTAATGCCCCAAATTAAAAGATACAAACTAGCAAATTGGATAGAGTCAAGACTCATTGATGTACTGTATTCAGGAAACCCATCTCACGTGCAAAGACACACATAGGCTGAAAATAAAGGGATGGAGGAAGATTTACCAAGCAAATGGAAAGCAAAAACAACAACAACAACAACAACAACAACAAAAGCAGGAGTTGCCATCCTAGTCTCTGATAAAACAGACTTTAAACCAACAAAGATCAAAAGAGACAAAGAAGGGCATTACATAATGGTAAAGGGATCAATGCAACAAGAAGAGCTAACGATCCTAAATATATATGCACCCAATACAGGAGCACCCAGATTCATAAAGCAAGTTCTTAGAGACCTACAAAGAGACTTAGACTCCCACACAATAATAGTGGGAGACTTTAACATCCCACTGTCAATATTAGACAGATCAATGAGACAGAAAATTAAGGATATCCAGGACTTGAACTCAGCTCTGGACCAAGCAGATCTAATAAACATCTACAAAACTCTTCACTCCAAATCAACAGAATATACATTCTTCTGAGCACCATATCACACTTATTCTAAAAATGACCACATAATTGGAAGTAAAATACTCCTCAGCAAATGCAAAAGAATGGAAATCATTACAAACAGTGTCTCAAACCATAGTGCAATTAAATTAGAACTCAGGATTAAGAAACTCACTCAAAACTGCACAGCTACGTGGAAACTGAACAACCTGCTCCTGAATGACTACTGAGCAAATAACGAAATGAAGGCAGAAATAAAGATGTTCTTTGAAACCAATGAGAACAATGACACAATGTACCAAAATCTCTGGGACACATTTAAAGCAGTATGTAGAGGGAAATTTATAGCACTAAATGCCCACAAGAGAAACCAGGAAAGATCTAAAATTAACACCCCAACATCACCATTAAAAGAACTAGAGAAGCTAGAGCAGTCAAGTTCAAAAACTAGCAGAAGACAAGAAATAACTAAGATCAGAGCAGAACTGAAGGAGATAGAGGCACAAAAAGCCCTTCCAAAAAAAAATCAATGAATCCAGGCGCTGGTTTTTTTCAAAAGATCAACAAAATAGATAGACCACTAGCCAGATTAATAAAGAAGAAAAGAGAGAAGAATCAAACAGATGCAATAAAATGATAAAGGGGATATCACCACCAATCCCACAGAAATAGAAAGTACCATCACAGAATACCATGTACACAATACAGGAGCACCTAGATTTATAAAACAAGTTCTTAGAAACCTACAAAGAGACTTAGATTCCCACACAATAAGAGTGAGACACTGTAACACCCCACTGCCAATATTAGACAGATCATTGAGATAGAAAATAAACAAAGATATTCAAGACTTGAATTCAGCCTTGGAACAAGTGGACCTGACAGATATCTACAGAACTCTCCACCCCAAAACAACAGAATATACATTCTTCTTGGCACCATATGACACTTATTCTAAAATTTATCACATAATCGGAATTAAATTACTTCTCAGCAAATGCAAATGAACTGAAATCATAACAAACTGTCTCACAGACCACAGTACAATTAAATTAGAATTCAAGATTGAGAAACTCGCTCAAAACCACATAACTACATGGACATTGAAAAATGTGCTACTGAATGGCTCCTGGGTAAATAATGAAATTAAGGCAAAAATCAAGAAGTTCTTTGAAACTATTGAGAACAGAGACAATGTACCAGCTAAAGTAGTGTTAAAAAGAAAATTTATGGTACCAAATGCCCACATCAAAACTAGAAATATGTAATATAGAAGACATTAAAAATGCAGCTTGACCCTGGATTTTTCCTTTATAATAATTCTTCCATAAATAAGACTTTATTTTTACATATAGATTCATCCTATAACTGGTCTTGGATCATAAAGTTAATGACATAGTTGAAAAAAATCTAGACCACACATTTTTGTGTTTTTTTGTCAGCCTAGAAAACACACAAAAAAACATTTTCCAAGTGGATGCTCAGCTCAGATTATGATATTCTTAAATAAATTTGCTGAAGCTTAGAACGTAAAGCACACAACTATTTGCAGCAGCAATAGTCTTTCAAAAATGACTAAAGCAAACTTTCAAATATAAGGCATCTAAAATGGATTATTAAGGATAGTTTTCCAAACTATATCTAGAAATACAAGAAAATAATGTGTTGCCCCATAATAAAGTTAAATAAATATTCTTTTTCAGTTCTATAAACACTGTAAGAGGTTATAGTTTTGTTTGGTTCCCATAAGTTAAAAACTCTGATTGCTTTTACATAAATTCCTCCAAATTCTTAGCTACTCTCAGATTTTTACTAATGCCTTTTCACAAGATGCAGAGATTATCTCTAATTTCCTTTCAGAAATGCACTTTTTCATGAGTTTCAACAAGTATACTTAATTTTGTAGCAATAAACCTGACTTAAAGTTTAAGATTCAAGGTAATTCTAGAAAAAAGTAGACACTGTCTATTTCTGTTACACAATTTGTTATTTCTTCAAATTTCCTACAGTAGCATGATAAATCATCAAAGAACCTGTTTGGGATATAAAACTTTGATAGGAAATATTTGATGAGTATCTTGATTATAACCTAGAATATGTATACATTAGTAAAATAATCAGATATACTGCATGACTCTCTGTTGCCTCAAACAGGTTGACCTCAATCCAAGTTTACTTTTGATATCACTCAATTGGCTGAAGGAGGAAACTCAAACCTCGGGGGTTGTTTTTCCCAGGACAGATAGTAGTGATAATGCATTATATTTTAATAAGAAAAACCAGTAAACCTTGAGAAATTTTAAAAAGCACAGTTGAGGCATATTTTTCATAATTATATACTTATCTATTTATTGCCCATGGAAAATATCTGTTTAGAAGTATTTCTTGTATTATTTGTTACTATCTTCTTAATTTGTTCCAAAGATAATACTGCCATACTGCATCCTCTGGAAGGAAACAAAACAAAACTCACTCAAAACCAGCAGTGCTGCTATCAGATAAGTAGATGTCAATGTATACTTACAAGGAAAAATAAAAAACATAATGTGTTAATTCAGCCTTTTTCTATGTAACATTTTCAAGTCAGACTTTTGTATATTCCTGGATTTTAGTTTGACATACCAAGTATGATAATGATAAAGATAATGCTAAAATATTTACTTTGATTACTGGGTTGGGGGGGAAATGAAATGTTCATTCATATTCAAACAAACTTTTCAGAAGAAAAAAAAAGCTAGAAACATCTCAAGTTAACAACCTAACATCAAAACTAAAACAAACAAACAAAAAAACCTAGAGAACCAAGAGCAAACAAGCAGCAAAGCTACCACAAGGCAAGAAATAACCAAGCTCAGAATGAAACTGAAGGAGATAGAGACACACAAAATCTTTCAAAAATCAATGAATCCAGAAGGTGGTCTTTTGAAAAAATAATGAAATAGATAGACTCCTAGCTAGACTAATAAAGAAGAAAAGAGAGAAGAATTAAATGGACACAACAATGAAAAGATTGTGGGGATATCACCACTGACCTCACAGAAAAACAACCATCAGAGAATACTACAAACACTTCTATGCAAATAAACTAAAAAATCTAGAACAAATGAATAAAGTCCTGGGCACATACACCCTCCCAAGACTGAACTAGGAAGAAGTTGAATCCCTGAATACACCAATAACAATTCTGAAATTAAGGAGTAATAAATAGCCTACCAACCAAGAAAAGTCCAGGACCAGATGGATTTACACCTGAATTCTATCAGAGGTACAAAGAGGAGCTAACATACTTTCTTATGAAACTATTCCAAACAATTGAAAAGAAGGGACTCCTCCCTAACTCATTTTATGAGGCCAGCATCATCCTGATACCAAAACCAGGCAGAGATACAACAAAAATAGAAAACTTCAAGCCAATATCCCTGATGAACATGGATGCAAAAATTCTCAATAAAGTACTGGCAAACCAAAAAGAGGGGCACATCAAAAATCTTATTCACCATGATCAAGTCAACTTCGTACCCAAGATGCAAGGCTACTTCAACATACACAAATCAATAAATGTAATTTATCACATAAATAGAACCAATGACAAAAACCACATGATTATCTCAATAGATGCAGAAAAGGCCTTCGATAAAATTCAACATTACTTCATGTTTAAAACTCCTTATAAACTAAGTATTGATGGAACATACCTCAAAACAATAAGAGCTATTTATGACAAACCCACAGCCAATATCATACTTCATGAGCAAAAACTGGAAACATTCCTCTTCAAAACCACCACAAGACAAGGATGCCCTCTTACCACTTCTAGTCAGCATACTATTGGAAGTTCTGGCCAGGGTAATCCAGCAAGAGAAAGAAATAAAGAGTATTCAAATAGGAAGAAAGGAAATCAAATTGTCTTTGTTTGCAGATGGCACGATCTCATATCTAGAAAATCCCATCACCTCAGCCTAAAGCCTTCTTAAGCCAATAAGCAACTTCAGCAAAATCTCAAGATACAAAATCAATGTGCAAAAGTCACAAGCATTCCTATGCACCAACAACAGACAAGCAGAGACCCACCCAAATCATGAATGAACTCCCATTCACAACTGTCACAAAGAGAATAAAATACCTGGTAACACAGCTAATAAGGGAAGTGAAGTACCTCTTCAAGGAGAACTACAAACTATTGCCCAAGGAAATTACAGAGGACACAGACAAATGGAAAAACATTCCATGTTCATGGATAGGAAGAAGCAATATCATGAAAGTGGCCATAATGCCCAAAGTAATTTATAGATTCAATGCTATTCCCATTAAACTTTTGACACACTTCACGAAATTAAAAGAAACTGTTTTAAAATTCATATGGAACCAAAAAAGAACTAACAAACCCAAGGCAATCCTAAGCAAAAAGAACAAAGCTGAAGGCATCATGATACCAATGAAATAGAATAGAGAACTCAGAAATAAGACCACACATCTATAACCATCAGGTTCAACAAGCCTGACAAAAACAAGCAATGGTGAAAGGATCCCCTGTTTAATAAATGGTGCTGGGAGAATTTGCTAGCCATATGAAAAAAATTGAGACTGGATCTCTTCCTTACACCTTATACAAAAATTAACTGAAGATGGATTAAAGACTTAAATGTAAAACTCAAAACTGTAAAAACCCTAGAAAAAAATCTAGGCAATACCCATCAGCATGTAGGCATGGGAAAAGATTTCATGATGAAATCACTAAAAGCAATTGCAACAGAAGCAAAAATTGACAAATGGGGTCTAATTAAACTAAAGAGCTTCTGCACAGCAAAAGGAACTATCATCAGAGCAAACAGGCAACCTACAGAATGGGAGAAAATTTTTGCCGTTTATCCGTTTGACAGAGGTCTAATATCCAGAATCTAAAAAAACTTAAAACAAATTTACAAGGAAAAAAAAAACCAAGCCCATTAAAAAGTGGGCAAAAGACATGAACAGACACTTCTCAAAAGGAAATATTTATGTGGCCAACAAGCTTATGAAAAAAAGCTTGACATCACTGGTTATTAGAGAAATGCAAATCAAAACTACAATGAGATACCATCTCACACCAGTGAAAATGATGATTATTAAAAAGTCAGAAACAACAGATGCTGGCAAGGTTGCAGAGAAATAGGAATGCTTTTTCGCTGTTGATAGGAATGTAAACTAGTTCAACCATTGTGGAAGATGATGTGATGATTCCTCAAAGATCTCCAGAGATACCATCTGACCCACCAATTCCATTACTGGGTATATACCCAAAGGAATATAAATAATTCCTTTACAAAGATACATGCACATGTATGTTCACTGAAACACTATTCACAATAGCAAAGGCATGAAATCAACCCAAATGCTCATCAATGATAGACTGGATAAAGAAAATGTGGTACATATACACTATGGAATACCATGCAGCCATAAAAAGGAATGAGATCATGTCTTTTGCAGGAACACGGATGGAGCTGGAAGCCATTATCCTCTCCAAATGCAGAGGATCTTAATGCATAAACAGAAAACCAAACACTGCATGTTGTTACTTATAAGTGGGAGCTGAACAATGAGAACACATGGACACAGGGAGGGGAACAATACACAATGGGGCCTGTTGGGGGTGGGGTGAGAGGAGAGAGAGCATTAGGGAAAATAGCTAATGTATGCTGGGCTTAATACCTAGGTAATGGGTTAATAGGTGCAACAAACAACTATGGCATACATTTACCTATGTAAGAAACCTGCACATCCTGTACATGTACCCTGGAACTTAAAATTTAAATTTAAATTTAAAAAAGCTACTACAGTTAGTTACTGGTTTTAGCAAGATTCTAGCATACAAAGTCACCATACAAAAGTAGTTGTATTTTAATGTACTAACAACAATTACTTAGAAATAAAAATTAAAAACTAATACCATTTACAATTGCATCAAAAATAAAAAATGCTTAGGAATAAATCTTAAGCTTAGAAAAAAATGCTTAGGAACAAAGACATGTGCAATGAAAATTTAAAACATCATTGGGAGAAAAAGGAAAAACTGAAATAAATGGAGAGATATGCCTTGTTTGTGGGTCAAAAGACTCGATTTTATTAGAATGTCAATCATCCTCAAATTGGTCTTTAGATTAAACTTAATCCTAATGAAAACTCCAGTAAGATTTGTAGCAATTGTTGAGCTGTTTCTAAAGGTCATATGAAAATGCAAAGGGCATGGAATAGCCCAAAGAACTTTGAAACAGAAGAACAAAGTTGGAGGGCGTATCACTACTAGATTTCAAGACTTATTATAAAATTGTGCAATAAAAGCTGTGTGTTTTGGCACCTAAATAGACAAATAGATCAAAAGAACAGAATGGAGAGACCATAAATAGACCCAACCTCATATGGACAATGGATTTTGACAAAGACGCAAAGGAAATTCAGTGGCAAGTACACTGTCTTTTCAACAAATCATGCTGGCACAGTGACTACCTATATGTAAAACAAACACAGGAAACACTTTAATCCATATCTCACACCATATACAAAACTTAACTCAAAATGAATTACAGACCTAGACATAAAATAATTATAAACTCTAGAAGAAAACATAGGAAAAAATCTCTGTCACTTGGGCTTGGGAAATATTTCTTATATGCAAACACCAAAATATGTAAAATTTTTATAAAACATTGATAAACTGGGCTTCAGCAAACAATTAAAAACTCCTTTTCTTTAAAAACACTATTAGGAAAATGGAAAGACAAGCCACAGACTGGGAAAAATATTTGTAAATCTTATATCCAACAAAGGGCTTGAATCCAGACTATAGAAATAAATCTCAAAACTCAATAATAAGACAAAAATCAATCCAATTAAGTAAAAAGCAAGATATTTGAACACAGTTCACCAAAGATATATTGGTTGCAGATTAAAACATCAAAAATTTTCTGTATCATTGGTTATCCAGGGATGCATATTAAAACCACAGTGACATACTACTGTATACCTATTAGAAGGGCTAAAATTGAAGACTGACGAAATGACAGCAAATTTGTAGAGGAACAGGGACTCCTTTATATACTGCTTGTGAGGATATCAAATGATGGAAAAAAGTCAAACTTATACCTGTCAAAGGATCCAGCCATTTTATTTCTAGGTGTTTACCTAAGAGAAAAGGAAATATATGCTCCTACAAGGATTTGTACAAAAATGTTCCTAGCAGTTTTATTTGTAATAGCCCCAAACTTAAAACAATCTTAATGTTCATTAACTGATGAATTAATAAACAAAGTGCATCACTCATACAACGAACTCATATATTACTCAGCAATTAAAACAAAGTGTGTTACTCATACAATAAACTCATATACTCTGAGCAACTACTCACAGTGAACTATTGAAATATTCAACAAATTCATTTTCAAATATTTTCAAAAATGTACAAGGAAACAGATGAAATTAATTTCAAATATTCTGTATTTGAGATGCATATAAATTAATTATAAGAAAATAAAGTTAAATACTCAGGTCTTCAGTCATACCAGCCACATTTTACAATAGCCACATGTTGCTAAGAGCTACTGTGTGAGAGAGTGCAGATCTAGACCATTTGAGAACACTCTGAAGCTTCTCTGTGATCCGTATTTATGCAAAACACAAAGGTCAACTAATTCCTTAAAATGCTTGCAACCCACTTACAACGAGTGACTGAAGCTTCCATATATAGCAGCAAAAAGGGGAGGCAGTCATCTCTTTTCTCCTCCCCGTGTCTTAACACTTCATTTTTAGAAAGAGATTGCAAGTAGCATTCTGGGAACAGCTGGGTGTGTTCAATTGGTCCTAGTTCTTTGTAACCATTTTCCTCACCATTGGAAA
The DNA here is from genome assembly GCA_004027715.1 of Plecturocebus donacophilus. Classification (NCBI taxonomy): domain Eukaryota; kingdom Metazoa; phylum Chordata; class Mammalia; order Primates; family Pitheciidae; genus Plecturocebus; species Plecturocebus donacophilus. The sequence goes on along the minus strand of PVKP010012161.1, from coordinate 26,929 downwards.
TCTCTAAAGCTCCCTGAGAAGAGTCATTTACTTTTGTAATCTCAAGTTCCCCCAGCTCAGTCTGAAGTGTGTCTCCTGGGCTTTATGAAAGGTACCTTGCAAACCTACAGTGGCCACCACACTTCCTGTTCCAGCAAAAATACTCATACTTCAACAGCTCTTCCTCCTGCAAACCCTAATTTATTCTCTCCACTACAGAACTCTGGAGCTTCGTTCCACCCAAATGGCAGATTACAGAAGGGAGTATGGAAGAAAAGAGCAAGGTCGATGGAAAAAAAAATAAGAAGTTTTATAAGCAAAGTTTTCTTTTGCGGAGTCAGAAGTGAGAGTTACTCTCTGGAGAAGTCCAATAAAGAGAGGCCAATTTCAGGTCATTGATTTAGCCCAGAACACATGGATCAAAATCTGAAACTTGATATTGAGAGTTATACTAATTTCTTTAGTCCTTTAGTTTTCATTTGACAAGTAGTTGTAACATTATCATTGTTGTACCACACTTACAGAAGATCTTCCCCTCTTTTCCCAAATTAAAAAAAAAAAAAGTTTCTGGTGCCTTGAAGTGGAGAAAAATCAGTGTCATTGGAGCCCAGTCATGGGGGCCATCTCTGTGGACTTTGTTTCCTAGGACTTTTTCTCAACAACTAAAATGAGATTTTGTGTCCACCTTCTCCATACCTTGTCCCTTCCCATTCCACACTCACAAGCGTTTTGGGAAGAGGAGAACAGTATGGGCACTCCTCAGTTCTAACTGATCCTGGATGATAGAAATATGTTGCAGGACATAAAATGGGCGAAAGAAAAGGGGAGGGACCGGGGAATAATTGAAAACTAGGACCTGTATTACCTATTTAACTGGAGCAAATTTCCAAACAACCAAACCCACACACTCCTCTGGGGCTCCCTATTTATTTCCAGTTCGTGATTCCAGGATTCCATTTACAGGATCTGGATGACTACCATGTTCTGGGCACAGTCAATGCTTACTCTCTGCTCAGTTTAAAGTTTCGAACGCTGCCCTTGCCTGCAGGAGTCTCTGATTCTTACTGCAGGAGATTGGAGCCAACATAATTAACCTCCTGCTTCCTAACAACCACTGAGATAATTTGATATGCATCCCCTGTAATTTGAGGAGCAAAGAAGCAGGCTCCTAATTCACATCTGGACAGGCAAAATGCAGAATGCTGTGGCCAGCTGGCTGCTCTCATCACAGAGAGGTGACGGTATGGGGAATGTTAAGATTGTCACATGGGCTTTTCATGAGTCAGACCTGTAGCTTTGGAAAGGCGCTTTGCCTGGAATCCAGTGTGAATGAGCAAATATTAGCTTGTGTGCTAGCAGAAATTTCACTCAGAGATCATATGAAACTGCTGGTATACAAAACGTAAATGAGCTAGTTACATACATACAGCACATATATGGAGCACTCTTCTGGACTCTAGGGTACATGGATGAATGTGTTCCGATGTGGGGCGCGGGATAAAGTCCACCTGGTGATGTGGTGATGAGTTATTCTTTATGGTGACATGGGCTGTACAGGAAGATGATGGCAATGCCGTGGTGGCCTCAGTGATAACACGAACGTTTGAAAATTCTTAGTCCTTTATATATTTAGGTGGTAACGTTGTAAAGCACTGAGTTATAACTATTCAAATATATATTGTATATTGCAGTGGTGAAGGGAAAGCTTCCTCTTTGCTCTTGGAAGTTTCCCTAAAAAATCAGCTCACGAAAACAATTAATAAGAGAAAAAGCATACAAATTTATTACTACCATGCACACGAGAAGAATCACAGGCGTTGCCCAGTATCCCCATGGGATATGGATGGTGATATACCCTACTTCTTAGGGGAAAGTGAGATGGGAAGTGTGGATGATTTTAGGGAGATTGTAAATGATTTTTAGGGGAAGTCAATGTGTGTGAAGAACATACGATGGTCTGGGACAAAGTCTGTTTGGCACACAGGACAGAATGCGGTTTGTGAAAAAAGTCTCTAGATTTAACAGGGTTTAGTCTTCTTTCCTGTGATAAGGGTTCGGTTACCGAAAACTCAGGAAAAAGACCAGTGGTAATTGTTTTGTACTCTGGTAGGTCTGGACTCTAAGCAGATACTTCAGAGAACAGCTTCATTCTGTGCTTCAGGAGAGGTAAGGATCGACAGCAGGAGAGGGAGAGAAAACAACGCTCTCCTTGGTGGGTCTGCCTGGTCTTTATGCAGACGGGGGAAAGGCCCTTCTAGCATCTGCTAATCTCTAAGGCCTGTAATTCAAAATGCTCATTACACCATGCTTCGATATCCTAGTTCCTGATCCATGAATGGATCAGAAAACAAAGAAAATACATCCAGAAGATGCTGGCACTTCATCGGAGGGCAACAAAAGAAAATGCGGTTTTGGAAATAATGTCACTAAACTCCAGGAGCATTATGAAATCTGTACAGGTCTTGTCCAAGATGTTCTCTACAGATGATCTTTTACTATAACAAGAAATACTCCTTGGAAACCTTATTTTGTTGGATAGTCTGCGGGCAAAATTCAAACATTGCTCATAACCTACTCGAAGCCTATAATCATATGACCCCTTAATTATACTGAAACATTCCATCTAAAATGTCTTCTCAACAAGGTTGTGTACCTCCTAAAGGAAGATCTGTCCCTGTCATTTTTGTTGTCTTTCTTGGGGTCTTTATTTTGCACAGCTAATTCATGGGTGAATTAAAAAATTAGTTTATAATTAAGCCGTTTCCTCTGCCCAATCCTAGTGAATTCTGTTTTAGTGATGGCACATTGTACAGCCCACATGAAATGATATTATGACATTTCTATAGTATCTGAAGTATTAACGGTTGCCTATGTGTCCTACAGTTTTCAGCAAGCTGCAGGGGTGACGTGGAGATGGTGGGAATGAGGAATAGAATTAAAGGACTTAAAATGAAAGACTCTAAGTCCCCAAAGATAAACAAGGCCTAATAAACACAACAGTAACAATAACACCTAACACATATTAGGTGCTTACTATTTGCCAGCCATATGTCACTTAGCACTCATCTCTGTGATGTAGATACTGTTATTATCTTGGAAAGGTCAAACAACACATCCCACAGTCAGTGAAAAAGCTGGATTTGAATGCAAGATGCCTGAGCTCCATGCTCTTAACCTGCGCCTCACCTAGGACTGGCTGCCTCTTGAGACTTAAATGACTTTTTTAGTGAGAAATTAGAGCAAGCTAACTTCCTTTCCTTTTTTTTTTTTTTTTTTTTTTTTTTTTTTTGAGAAGGAGTCTTGCTCTGTCGCCTAGCCTGGAGTGCAGTGGCATGATCTCGGCTCAGCAAATTCTCCTGTCTCAGCCCCTCAAATAGCTGGGACTGCAGGCACATGCCACGACACCCGGTTGACTTCTGTATTTTAACAGAGACGGGGTTTCACCACGTTGGTCAGGCCAGTCTCGAACTCCTGACCTCAGGTGATCTACCTGCCGCGGCCTCCCAAAGTGCTGGGATTACAGGCGTGAGCTACCCCGTCTGGCAGAGCAAGGTAACTTTCTAGTCAATCAAAGAATGAAGAAACAACAACGAAGTTTTGGCATTGTGGAGACAATCGTGGGATTGAATGTATGAACTCTAGGCATTCTTTTTCCCCTCATTAGGGAAATCACTAAAAGGTCACTTTCATTTCTTCCCCTAAAGGGGGACCACCTAGAACGTTCCGCCCCTGAGGGCACAAGATAAAGTCCAGGGTGGGACTTTAGTGCTGGGCCTTGCAAAGGATCCATCCCACTCTTTAGTTTTCTCATCTGTGGCTTCATCTGAAGCCGCATAATGGTTAAGAAGGCTTTGGGTGAAAATGATTCAAAGTGACAAACCAGACACCCATTTAAAGCTTCCCAGTCTGTTAAAAGCATGTCTCTTCACTGCAAGACAAATACTATGGGATCTACAAGCCCTGGAGACAGATGGAAGAAATTCCAAACGCTCCCTGGTGGCTCAGGGTCAACTGGCCAGCCACCAAAGCCAGTGGCTGACCTCTGGGAGCCTCCGGCGCTAGGGTCTACAGGTCATTTGGTTCATTTCAGCCAAAGGTATCTGTTGCTTAGTGCACAAGTACAGCTAGGAGTGAAAAAAACTGTGAAAATGAATTCTATTCAAAGTGTTTCGTTTGTGGGTTTGAAGTTAGGTGAGAGGAACAAGGGAGTGAATGGTTCTATTGCCCAAGCAGGGGCTCCTCCTACTGGAAGTCTATTTTGAAACCCATACATTGTAAACTATCCTTCTTGAATTACCTATATGACAGTGGAACAAGAAAAGCACCCGTAACTTAAACATTTAAGACTGACATCATCTATCTATGTAAGTGATGAAAGCGTTTCCTATGCTTCTGGAGTTCAAATAAATAAAAGAAGATTCATCTGCTTTAGGATGCATAGAATGAATATAGAATGGTGTTATAAATTTTAGGAAGATGCACCAGAGAATGATATTCTTATTGCTGCTGTCATTCTTAATTTGGCAGAGCAATGGAATTACCCTGAAAAATATTGAATGGAACCAAAAAAGAGCAAATAGAGTAAAAGGGATAATTTTGTACTCACACCCTGATAGACAATTAAGAAGGGTTTTTCAGCTGCAGTCTATCTGAGATGTGGACTCACTTTTGTACACGCCTCAAGATGATCATCACATCTCCCCAACTCTTAAAACTCTGGCCTGAACAAGAGGAATCAACATGCTGAAGATTTTATATTCTAAAAATCTGTAATGCAGTAATATAGTTTAGGCATTTTAAAATCTTATGTTACCTTGGCTTCATTTGAAATTTTTTTAAAGGAGAGGGGTGGTGGGAGAGGGAGGGAGGGAGGAGAGAAAGAGAACCAGTATAAATTCCAAACGGTATCATTTGAAATTCTAAGCATGTAGATTTAAATTTTGGGACTAGGCACAGTGGCTCACACCTGTAATCTGAGCACTTTGGGAGGCCAAGGTGGGCGGATCACCTGAGGTCAGTAGTTCGAGACCAGCCTGACCAATATGGTGAAGGCTTGTCTCTATTTAAAAGAAAAAAAATGCAAAATTAGCTGGGCCTGGGGGCAGGCGTCTGTTATCCCAGCTACTGGGGAGGCCGAGACAGGAGAATCACTTGAACCTGGCAGGCAGAGGCTGTGGTGAACCAAGATCACACCATTGCACTCTAGCCTGGGCAACAAGAGCAAAACTCTCTCTCAAAAAAAAAAAAAAAATCGGAAGGCACAGACTAGACTTCGAGTAATACTGTTTAAAAGACATTATCAGCTATGTCAAATCAATAAATCAATAATGAATTCTCTTGCAATTCACAATAGCCTTGCAAAAGAGTGCACACAAGTGAACACTGCCAAATGTATAGAAATGACTCTTCCCATAAAGACAAACTGACATTTCCTCTGTACTAATAGAGACTGAGTTCATAGCACATTTACTCTCTCTTCAACACACACAAACACCCTGACAACACTCATGCTGTCTAACCAGCTGAGACTGCATTGCTCACTTTGAACATCAAAGTGAGAAATCAAGATTCAATTCAACATCAAATGCTGAGTACCTTCTGTGGACTCCATGGGAGATTTGTAACAAGAAGCTATATCTAAAAGATTATAAGATGGAAGAGCATGCGATATGTCCACAAATAAACTTTTGAGTGTGAGTTAAGAAGTGTATTCATTTTTACACTGAACTGGAGATCCATGACTCTACTAACACCTTGATTCTGATATAATCCAATTTACAGAAGCTATCTCCCTCACAGAGAATACAGCCTGTTCAAAGTTGGATCCACTAAACCTACTGTGGTATTATAATTAACAAAAATGTTCTGAGTTATGTTGAAATGAGAATTATGTTGAAATACTGTTTTATACCCAACTTTTATCATTTTACAATGTTATATGTAATGTAATGAAATGTATTGTGATTATATTTCCATCTTGATACATATTCTTCTACAACAGCATTTCTAATAGCTGCCTGGCATTTCATTTTAAGGATGCATCATCATTCATTTAAATAATATTTTATTAATTTTATTATCATTTCCAAGTTTTTCTATTATAAACAAATCTGAAATGAACATCTTTGAAGCTAAATCTTTGCACATGGCTTTGAATATTTTCTTAGAGTAAAATCCAACAGAAAAAATTGCTAGGTCAAAGGATATTTTCATATGTACTGATTCCGGCTTTTTTTTTTCTTTTTTCCTTTTTTTTGAGATGGAGTCTCACTCTGTGGCCCAGATTGGTGTGCAGTGGCATGATGTCGGCTCACTGCAACCTCTGCCTCCCAGATTCAAGAGATTCTCCTGCCACAGTCTTCCGAGTAACTAAGATTACAGGCACCCGCCACCACTCCCAGCTACTTTTTGTATTTTTAGTAGAGATGGGGTTTCACCATGTTGGTCAGGGTGGTCTCGAACTCCTGACCTCAAGTGATCCACCCGCCTCAGCCTCCCAAAGTGCTGGGATTATAGGCATGAGCCACAGATCCCAGCTGTATATACTAATTTTGATACATATTCACAGATTGTTCCCCAGAGAGGATATATCAATCTATGATCATATACTAATGTTTCTTTCCCCATTTAGTAGACAAAAAATCTTATTTTAATTCGGTAATTTTTGATTCACGTCTGGCACCTTTTGCAATTCCTCATTTGCAAATTGCCTGGTTACATTCATCCATTTTTCTACCAGTATTTGCACTATTTCCTACTGATTAGCAAGAGGTTTTTATACTCAATATTATAAATGAGAACCCACTGATGCATGTGTTAAAAACATTTTTTATTCTTAATAATAGAGGCAGGGTCTTGCTATGTTGCCAAGGGTGATCTCAAATGCCTGGCCTCAAATTATCCTCCCACCTCAGTTTCCCAGAGTGTTGGGATTACAGGTGTGAGCCATCACACCCAGCCAGAAACATTTTCCCATTTATTTATTTGTGAAACAAATATTTATTAAAGAAACATATATCAATCTCCATAAGCAACATGGGAAAAAACAAGGTAATCAAAAAGAACAAAATATGGTTGCTTTAAGCTCCTAAGATCCACACTGAACACCAAGAGGTACTATATCATCTAGGATTTGTAGAGAAAATTTGTGAACTAAGCATTTTATTTCCAACGATTCAGGTATTTTCAGTTAACAGAGGGACATTTTCAGCTATTCACAGATTTCAAAAATATAGCATCTATGTTTTCTTGACTAATTAGCTGAAGATGTCCTCCAACAAACTAAAAAATGAAGCCCACCTAAGGATTAAAGAATGAAGATGACATGGCATAAAATACTGGACCAGCTCTGAAAGTCCTGAGAACAGTGATAGTAAAATATTTGCTGAGACAGATACAAAATGACAAAAATTACTGTTAATGGTACAACCTATTTCCAAGTATATGCATGTGATCAGATACAGGAAATGCTCTCCTCAAATATGGCATCTCGTCGTACTGAATATGTTAAGCCGAAAGAGATTGAGAAAACCACAGAAGCAGAAAGGTCCCTCTGATATTCTCTCCTGAAGACCCTTAAGTCACAGAGGTCCTGCCCTATATCTGCAAGGAAGGAATGTTACGGAGAGAGGCCAAGAAGAATCTGAGCAAACAGGCTTTGCTAAGTTTCTCCAGGTTTATTACCACTGGGTCATATCCCCTCTTTGTCCAATCATACCCTATCTATCCATTCTTCATCAAACCTAAGCATAAAAACAGTTTTCCCTGGGCCTTCGGGTCTTCATTTCCGAAGGCGCCTGTGTCATGTGAAACTTTAATAAATAAATTTGTTATGCGTTTCTCTTGTTAGTCTGTCTTTGTCATGGGAGTGTCAGCCACAAACCTTGAGATGAAGAAGGAAAATCTATTACTTTTTCTTCCCAAATGCAGTAATATGAGTTTTAAGAACGTAGGTCATCCTTTCTTTCTTTCTTTTTCTCTTTTGAGGCAGGATCTTGTTCTGTCACCCAGACTGGAGTGCAGTGGCACAAACCTAGCTCACTACAGCCTCAAACTCCTGGGTTCAAGGGATCCTTCCTCTTCCGCCTCCCAAATTGCTAGGTTTACAGCCACACACCACCATGCCTGGATAACTTTTTTTATTTTTATAGAAGTAGCAGCTTGCAATGTGGCCCAGGCTGGTCTTGAACTCCTGACTTCAAGTGATCCTCATTCCTCAGTTTCCCAAAGCACTGGGATTACAGGCGTGAGCCACTGCACTTAGCCAAAAACCCAATTCATCTTACTAAAAACTGAGAAATGGTGAATAAAGGGAAAAGAGGTGAGAAGATAGGAAAAGTCTACGACACTTTTCTATTTCATAGAAACCTGAAAATTAAATAAATCTGGGTTCAATGGCATTAAAAAATTCAATAACATAAAAAAACCAAGATATATGTCCTCCAAAACACTGAAAAAGAATCACAGTAAAGGATACATAATTCATACCCAAAGAGGGGATGTTAAAAATAAAGGCATGCACAAAGGTATATTGCAGAAATGTAAAGAAAAAGAAATGGGATGGCAATGTAATGTTCATACAAAGTAAAATCCAGTGCAAAAAAAATGTTGATTAGGACAAATAGGGCCATGCTGTATTCTCAATTCAGACCTGGATAATTCAGACAGGCTATAACCATGAAAATTCCTTATGCATAACTACCATAGTATCAATACTAATGAAGCAAGAAATTATTAGAGATTGAAGGAAGATTTGGCAAAGAATAATAAACTGAATATTCAAAGCAGGAAGGGAAAAGCAAGAAAAATAAAAGTGCTAGTGAATTACAAAGGCATACATGAAATTGATCAATATAATATCTTTTAATAAATTAAGAGAGAAAACCACTACGTAGACTAAACAAGAAAAAGAGAAAACACAAACATGCAGAATTAGAAACAAGAATATTGGCACAGGGAATTTAAAAGAACTGTCAGAAAACTGTATATAACTTTATGAAAATAAAATAGGAAATGTGAATAAAATGTACCGTTTCCTAGAAAATATCTAAATTATCAAAATAAATTAGGAGTTCAAATGCTTAAACACTTTCTCAAACAAAAGTTTGAGAAGGGTGTCAAATTGTCATCCTTTAGTTGAAAAGATAACTACCCAAGAGCCAAGAAGTTTCCACTGCTGGGTTCTATCAAGTTGTCAGGAAAATATGTTACCCAAGCCCCTTAATCACACATGCAAATGTGTGCTTGTGTCATGTGACAGCCTTAACATAACCCTAAAATTAAAATCTATTAAAGACAGCACACACAAAAAGTTAAAAATTGATCTCATTTATGAACACCAAAAAAGCCATAATAAAATTCTAGCAAAAAAAGTCAATATATTAAAAGAAGAATGCACCAATAAGAAGGGACTTTTATTTCAGTAACAAATCATTCAATATCTTTAAAACTATTAAAACGATTCTCCATAATAATTGCTGAAAGGCAGAAAAATAAAATAGGTCTTCCTGATAAAATCTGAAAACATGGTAACATTTAATATAAATTATTGGTTAAAATTCCTATTGAGAATCAAGAAATACTAATTCTAGCATTGGCATTAAATTCAAAAAAAGAGAAAGAAAATGACATTTATTATCACAGCTATTATTTGGCTTGTTCTGGAAGTTCTAGGTGATCAGTAAGGCAATAAAGAAAACTAAGAACTTTTAGGAAAGGCAGAAGAGGCATATTATCTCTTTTTTTCTATTTTTGCTTATGCTGCAATTATTTACTAATATGTGAAAAGCTAAAATAATTAATTGGAAAAATAGTAGGGAAAGGAAAAAACACAGTTCAGTAAGGGAACCAAGTATAAAATTGGTTTAGAAAACTCAGTGGTTTCCAACATGCTCACAATAACCAACGATAAAATATAGTGGAATAAAATCGGTTCATGAAAGCCATAAAGTATGTAACTGCCTAAAACAAAGTTAATATATATTAACATATTTACTAATGAAACTCACTAATATATGTTCATCTTTATAATGAAAACAAAAAAATTAAAGTATAAACAAAGACCTGAATAGGGTTATTTATACTATATACCTGCTTGGGAAGATACGTTTTTCCCCAATTAATTTAAAAGTTTAACCTAACTTTCAAAATAAAAACTGAATTTTTGTTTTTAAAATGGAAGGGCCTTCTTACACAATTGCTTACAGCAGATAAATTCTGGCTGAGAACTACTGGAAAATCTGGGTAAAATGCCACAAACAAAACAAAACAAAAATCTACTTAAAAGCATCGAGAGATACCAAAACCACCAGGACTTGAGGGGCTAGCAGATCAGAGAAAAGGAAACTCACTGAAGTTAGCCCAACACTCTTTCCTGAACTTCCCGTTAAGGAATTTGCCAAGTAATAAACAGTAGACCATAGGTTGAAAAGGCCTGAAAGAAAATGCTAAGGGCAGAAAACCTAAGCAGCGTTTTCAGCACCCAAAAGAGTTAGGGAGACAAAATTGGCATCTGGGTCTGCTAAGACATGAACGGCATGAAGGGTACGTGATTCTGGAAAGAAGAGAAAGAAAAAGGAGCAAGCCGGACACCCTGGGAAGCTGTTTCCCTCCATCCATTTGCCATTCAGTAAACAATGCACTCCCTAAGTCTGAAAGCAGAGCAGAAACAGCTGCTAAGAGAGCGGTTTCTAATCAAAACTCCATTTCTGTAAATTGCTAAGACTGAAATATTTCTCAGAAGTGCCCAAGGATGGAAAATAAACGTCCTCAAAACAATCCCCTGGGAAAACCCAAGATTGTGTTAGTGAAGAAATGTGTTAACTGTTCATTTCCAATATTCTGTTTTGCTTCTTATTGCTCAGAAGTAATAAGAACTTCATCCCTTCAAAAAAAAAAAATAACCAAAACCACAAGAATAAAAGGTGTGTTACTTTTTAAACTGAAAGAACAGACTTAATAAGAGAATTAGCCACAGCTGGAGCGAACAAGTGTCTCTTTTCCTTTTTTAACATCTTTATTGAGATATAGGTCTCATACCACACAATAGACCCATTTGTAGTGTACAGTTCATTGGGTTTTAGTATATTCACATTTCTGAAAAGATATGCAACCATCACCACAGTCAATTTGAAAACATTTTCGACTTAAAAGGAAACATCTTGCCATTTAGCTAATACAACCCGACATTCCCTTTCCAACTCCTCAGGCCTAAACAATCACTAATTCACTTTTTTCCTCTATGCGTGTCTCTGTTCTGGGCGTTTTGTGTAAATGAAATGATATAATATGTAGTCTTTTGTGATTGGCCTCTCTCATTTAGCTTAAAGTTTTCAGGGTATATCCATGTTGTGCCATGTATCAGTACTTCATTCCTTCTTATGGGCAAATAATGTTCTAGCATCATTCCTAGCATCAAATAATGTTCTAGCATATAGATATGCCACATTTTGTTTATCCATTCAACAGTTAATGGACATTTGGGTTGTATTATGAATAAATGCTGTTATAATGCTGCATATCCATGAGTTTCTGTAATACTATGTATATTAGATAACTCACCTTTCATTAATATAATAATGCTGATTATCTGTGTATGAATTTCTGTGTGGACGTACGTGTTCATTTCTCTTTGGTACTTATCTAGGAGAGGAATTGCTGAACCACATGGTAACTCCATGTTTAATCTTTTGAGGAGCTGTCAGAATGTTTTCCAAAGCAGCAGGACCACTGACATTCCCAATAGCAGTGTCTGAGGCTCCAGTTCCTCCATAGTCAATGTGTGTTATTATCAGACTTTCTTCTTCTAGCTAATGTGGGTGTAAAATGACAGCTCATGGTTTTGATTTCCATTTCTCTGGTGACTAATGACAGAGTATCTTTCCATGGGCTTAATGGCCATTTGTATATCTTCCTTAGACAAATGCCTTTTCAAGGCCTTTACCCACTTTTTATTGGGATAGTTGTCTTTTTATTGAAATGTAAGGGTTTATTACATATTCTGGACACAAGGCTCCTATCAGTCGTATGCTTTGCAAATATTTTCTCCTATGTGGTGGGTTGTCTTTTCACTTTATTGATGGTGTTCTTTGAAGCACAACAATTTTGAAGTTTGTTGAAATCCAACTTACCAACTTTTTTTGTTGCTTATGCTTTTACAAAGAATCCTTTGCCAAATACCAGGTCATGAAAGTTTACCCATAAGTTTTCTTCTAAGACTTCTATAGTTTTAGCTCTCACATTTAGGTCTTTGATCCATTTTGCGTTAATTTTTACATATACTGTTAGATAAGGGTCCAACATCACTCTTTTGCTTATGGATTTTCACTTGTTTCAGTGCCATTTGTTGAAAAGTCTACTCTTTTCTCACTGAATGATCTTCGCACCTTTGTCAAAACTCAGCTGACTGTAGATATGTGGGTTTATGTCTAGACTCGATCCTGTTCCATTGGTTTATGCATGTATGGTTGTGCCAGTACTACGCTGCCTTGATTACCATTTTTATGTGGTAAGTTCTGAAATCAAGACAATTGAATCCTGCTACATTGTTCCATTGTTCTTTCTTTGCAAGATTGTTTTGGATATTCTGGTTCTTTTGCAACTCCATTTGAATTTTAGAATCAGCTTCCCAATATCTAAAAAAGTCTGCTGAGATTCGATTGGGGATTGCATTAAATCTGTAAACGGTTTGGAAGCAAACCATCTTAATAATGTTAGGCTTTTTAATCTGTGAACCTGGGATGCTTTTCCTGATTATATCTACTTTAATGTCTTTCAATAATATTTTATAATTTTCACAGTGTAAGTTTTGCAGTTCCTTAAATTTATTTCTAATTTTATTCTTTTGATGCTATTGTAAGTAGAATTATTTTCTTAATTTTATTTTTAAACTTTTAATTTCAAGTATTTGAATTTTAGAATCAGCTCGCCAAATATAATTGATTTTTGTATGTTAATTCTTGTGGAATTTCTTTACTAGTTCTAATAAGTTTTTAGTGGATTCCTTAGGATTTTCTAAATACAGGGTCCTATCATCTATGAATAGAGATAGTTTTAATATTCTTTTCAAATCTGGATGCCTTGTATTTATTTTTCTTGCCTAATTGCACTGGGTGGAACCCCCCTGTATAATGTTAAACAGAGGTGTTGAGAGCAGACATCCTTGTCTTGTTCCTGATCTTAGAGAGGAAGCATCTAATATTTCACCAATAAATATGATTCTAGGTATGGATTTTTCATAGTTATCTTTTATCAGGTTGAGGGAGTTCCCTTCATTACTAGTCTGTTGAGTGCTTTTTATCATGAAAGGATATTGGGTTTTGTCAAATGCGTTTTTGAATCTATTTAAATGATCGTGTGATTTTTGCTTTTTATTCTTTTTATGTTTTACATAAATTCATCTTCAAATATAGAGCCAAATGTGCCTTCCTAGGATAAATCCCACTTGTCTGTGGTGTATAATGCTTTAGCATGTAGCTGAAATGGTTTGCTAGTATTTTGTGAAGGATTTTTAAATTCATATTCATAAGAAATATTGGTCTGTAGCAAGTTAACACTGGCTTGTAGGAAGAGACCAGGGTTACCTTACTTTTCTATTTTTTGGAGGAGTTTGTTAAGATTTGGTATTAATTCTTCTTTAAATATTTGGTAGAACTCAGTAGTGAAGACATTTGGTCCTAGATTTTTTTATTTGTGAATAATTTATTAGTAGTAGTATTAATATATCAATCTCTTCACTCATTATAGGTCTATTTATATTATCTATTTCATATTGAGTCAATTTCAGTAATTGTGTCTAAGGAATTCGTCCATTTGATCTAAGGTGTCTAATTTGTTGGCATACAATTGTTCACAGCAATTTTTTATAATTTTTTGTTGTTGTTCATGTAGGGTCAGTATAAAGTCCTTTCTATCATTGCAGGTCACCAAGGCAGACAGCTTCCCAAGAAAGCAAAGCTGTCCCATAGATGAAAGATCAATAACAGTCATGCCCAAAGGAACTGATAGCAGATCAGTTGTTTCTACCCAAGTGTTTTATTCTAACCCTTCTCTGTTCGGTGGGACTCCATGAGTTACAGGTAGAATATAAGGCTCAAATGTCAACTGAGTTGGTATAATTTTTCTGGAGACTAAACTGAAAATACCTATTGGATTCTTCAAAATATACATGCCCTCTATGTTGGCAGCATCCTTACCAGGAATTTAAGATTTGGACATACTTTTAAAAATTCACCAATATTCATGTGCAAGGATGTCCACAGAAACATTTGGTTAACAATAAAAACTAGACACAACCAAAATGTCTATCAATGGAGGGCTGTAAAAAAAGGTTTGTACAACAATACAATAAAATACTAAGCAGAATTTTGAAAGAATAAAATAGTGTTCACTAAAAAGCATGAGGTATATGCTGGTATAGAATAATCTTACATTTTTATCATTCAATTAAAAGAAAAACAGAATGCAGAACAGTGTGAGTAGTATGATCACTTTTGTGTACATTTTTAAAATACATAGATGAATGTACATATGTGGGCACTTCTTTTTCCTGGAAGAAATCATGAGAAACTATGTCTTATGGTTACCTTTGGCAAAAGACTATGAGTAGGTGGGAAAGAGGCTTACCAGCTATATTTTTCCCTCTAGATACAAGATGGGATGTTATAATGCTAGATATATGTTTGTTTGTTTTTTTAATGCCAAGAAGTTTACCTGGGTAGGGAGATTTAGGGGCCATTTTTGGTTTCCTTCTTTGTTCTCTTTTTTTTTTTTTTTAAGACAGAGTTTCACCATGTTGGTCAGGCTGGTCTTGAACTCCCAACCTCAGGTGATCTGCCCACCTTGGCCTCCAAAGTGCTTGGACTACAGGCATGAGCCACCACACCCGGCCTCTTTGTTCTTATCTGTATTATTTTTTAATGAAATGTCAGAAAAGAAAGTTTATGAAATAAAAGTGTATGTTTTTAAAGTAACAGCTCTAGGGGATGCCAAGGTGGCTGAATAAGAGGCAACTCTGGAAAGCAGTTCCCAGCGAGAGAGATGCAGAAGTCGAGTGGTCTCCACAATTCCAAACGAGGTACCAGGTTCATTTTGTCTGTCTGGTTGGACAGGTATAAACCAAATAGGGAAAGTTGAGGCAAGGTGGGGTGCGGCCCCACCCAGGAGGGGCATGCAACTGACAGGAGGACCGGGGGTTCTCCCCTCTGGGACTTCGGTTCTGATACAGCGCTTCACCCAAGCCCTCTACAACCCACAGAACAGATCGTCACCGGGCTGAAAAGCCTCAGCGAGCTGCCAGAACAGGACAGAACAGCAACTTCACTGGCACCGGGCTGTCAGTATAGATCTAGGCAGAAGCACTGGCTAACACCAAAGCCAGAAAGCCTGAGAGATGGAGCTACCCACCCTCCAGAACGAAAGGGAACTGAAAGCAGGGAAATAGGCCATACTGCAGGATGGGTATCCCCTGCCCCCAGACACAAAGCTCAGCAGGCTAAAAAACTCTCACTCCAGAGTTTTGCGCCCAGAACATCAGTTAGAGAGCAACCGGGAACAATCAAGCTAGGCAGGGGGAAAGGCAGCCGCCATTGCAAAAGCTGGCCTAATTTTCCTGAGTAAATAAAAGACGCAGCAGCTCCACTGAATCCGCAGCAGCCCAACAGCACCTCTGCAGGCAGACAAAGGAAAGGTCATCTCCCCAAGCAGCTACCTGAGAGCAAAGCTGTATAAATCCAACAAGATGGGAAGAAACCAGCACAAGAAGAATGAAACCATCAAAAACCAGAACGCCTCTCCCCCACTACGAGATCACAACTCCTCACCAGCAAGAGAACAAAGCTGGATGGAGAACGAATTTGACGAATTGACAGAAACAGGTTTCAGAAGGTGAAGTTCCTTTAACTTCTCTGAGTTAAAGGAACATGTTCTATCCCAATGCAAAGAAACTAAAAACCTTGTAAAAAGGTTTAGACAAAATGCTAACTAGAATAACCAGCTTAGAGAAGAACATAAATGACTTGATGGAGCTGAAAAAAACAGCACAAGAACTTCGTGAAGTATACACAAATTTCAATAGCTGAGTAGATCAAGCAGAAGAAAGGATATCAGAGATTGAAGATCAACTGAATGAAATAAAATGAGAAGGCAAGAAAAGAGAACAAAGTGTGAAAAGAAATGAACAAAGCCTTCAAGAAATATGGGATTATGTGAAAAGACCTAATCTACACTTGATAGGTGTACCAGAAGATGACAGGGAGAATTAATCCAAGCTGGAAAACACTCTTCAGGATATTATCAGCAGAACTTCCCCAACCTAGCAAGGCAGGCCAACATTCAAGTCCAGGAAATACAGAAAACACCACAGAGATATTCCTCAAGAAGAGCAACACCAAGGCATATAATTGTCAGATTCACCAGGGTTGAAATGAAGGAAAAAATGCTAAGGGCAGCCAGAGAGAAAGGTCAGGTCACCCACAAAGGGAAGGACATCAGACTCACAGCAGATCTCTCAGCAGAAACCCTACAAGCCAGAAGAGAGTGGGGGCCAATAATCAACATCCCTAAAGAAAAGAACTTTCAATGCAGAATTTCATATCCAGCCAAACTAAGCTTCATAAGTGATAGAGAAATAAAATCCATTACAGACAAGAAATTGCTGAGAGATTTTGTCACTACCAGACCTGTCCTACAAGTGCTCCTAAAGGAATCACTAAACATAGAAAGGAAAAACCAGTACCAGCCACTGCAAAAAAGAACCAAATGGTAAAGACCAACAATGCAATGAAGAAATTATGCCAATCAAAGGGTAAAACAAAAAAACAGTAACAAAATGGTAGGATCAAATTTACACATAACAAAATTAACATTAAACGTAAACAGACTAAATGCCCCAATCAAAAGACACAGACTGGAAAACTGGATGAAAAGCCAAGAACCATCAGTGTGCTGTATTTAGGAGACCCATCTCACATGCAAAGACACACATAGACTCAAAATAAGGGGATGGAAGAAGATTTACCAAGCAAATGGAGAGCAAAAAAATGCAGGGGTTGCAATCCTAGTCTCTAATAAAATGGACTTTAAACCAACAAAAATCAAAAGAGACAAAGAAGGGCATTACATAATGGTAAAAGGATCAATTCAATAAGAAGAGCTAAATATATATACCCAAAAAAATATAAACTGTTCTATTATAAAGACACATGCACACATGTTTATTGCGGCACTGTTTACAATAGCAAAAACCTGGAACCAACCGAAATATCCGTCATTGATAGACTGAATAAAGAAAATGTGGCACAAATACACCATGGAATACTATGCAGCCATAAAAAACGATGAGTTCATGTCCTTCACAGGGACATGGATGACTCTGGAAACCATCATTCTCAGCAAACTGACACAAGAACAGAAAACCAAACACTGCATGTTCTCACTTATAGGTGGGTGTTGAACAATTAGAATACATGGACCCAGGGAGGGGAGCATCACACACTGTGGTCAGTTGGAGGGGGCTAGGAGAGGGAGAGCAGGGGGTGGGGAGGGTGGGAAGGGATAACGTGGGAAGAAATACCAGATTTAGGTGATGGGGGGATGAAGGCAGCAAACACCTTGCCATGTATGTACCTATGCAACAATCCTGCATGATCTGCACATGTACCTCAGAACCTAAAGTACAATTAAAAAAAAAATAGTAACAGTTCGTGAAATAAAATTCCTAGTTTTCTTAATCTCACATGCATCTCATGGCCACCTGTGCCACCTTAAAACTATCTGAGTCAAAAGCAGAGTAGCAGGTCACTACTGAAAACTTCAGAAAGGAGAAGTCCTTCCTTCACACACACCTGAAGACAGACGAGCACAAGATACCTGAAGGTGGCTTCATGCTAGACTCCTGCTGCACAAAATGTGGTGGGTGGACAAGCAGCATCCACCTCACCCAGGCACTAATTGGAAACGCAGAATCTCAAGCCCCGCCCGGGCCTAAGAATTCAGAATCTGCATGCTATCGGATTCCCAGGTGATTCACTGGCATGTTCAAGTATGAGACCTCCTGCACTAGCTCAGAGGCATAATCTCCAGTAGCATGCTGTAATCACCAGAAGTGTTCTTTAAACCTATCAGCCTAGCGTGGGTCCCATCATGGAAACAGGGAATCCAAATCTCTAATGGGGATTCCTACATGGGAGATTCCAATGCACAGCCTGATACTGAGAATCCCGCATAACAGCCAAGGTGTCTCCTTCTGTGCTCTTTCAAACGCACCTCTGTTGTAACACGTGCAATAACAACTCTAATCCTCAGAGTGCTTTCTAGGTACTAGTCTCTATGCTGAACACGTTAGCCATATAACTTGCTTTAAATCCCCACAGCCCTGTAGTCTTGTTATTGGCATCCCTGTTTTACAGATGAGAAAACAGAATCTTAGTGTTTAAGTAAGTTTTTCAGCCCCCTGCAGCTTATAAGGAGCAAAGGACAGGCTCAAACCCAGGCTCTCCCTTCTATGTTCTTAACCCTATTATAATATAGTCACTTGTTCACTTGTACCTCTCACTAAAATGTGACCTTTCAATGTTAAGATATATGTCATTCTTTCTTTATCTCTGGAACCCAATTCAGAATAGGTGCACAATAAATATTGAGGGCTATCAAGTGCATCGTTTGCTTGTTATTTTGTGGACGCACAATAAAAATGGGTAAAAATATGGATGCATAGGACACAACTCAGGAACCCTGAGCTGGGTGACAAGGTTGGCCTTTTCCCTCCTTCAGGATGGCATTAGGAGCTTAGTTGGTTCCAACAAACGTTTTATCTGCAAGTCTGGCCTCAAGTCACCATCAGTGAGACCTTTCGCCATACCATACATCAAGGTTCGGGATCTGGGATGCTTATGCCAACATTCCTGATATATCAGGGTAGCTCATGACATGCCTCCATGTTTTCCACGTGGGTCATCAGACAACAGAGCATGAGAGAAGTTTGAACTTAATGAATACTCAATGCCTTCCAGTCCATTTACGGCTTCCATTTCAGCTACAATTCCCAACTGTCTCC
This sequence comes from Plecturocebus donacophilus, assembly GCA_004027715.1. Taxonomy (NCBI): domain Eukaryota; kingdom Metazoa; phylum Chordata; class Mammalia; order Primates; family Pitheciidae; genus Plecturocebus; species Plecturocebus donacophilus. The sequence goes on along the minus strand of PVKP010012161.1, from coordinate 7,899 downwards.
AATTATCAGACATTTGCATAGACATCTGAAGGCATCGTGTACTCCCTGTAGCCTATAAAACAGCTATGATTTTAGTGCCTCAGCACCATCCTGTAACCCAAATCTCAAATCTCCAGTTCAACTTTGCTTTCCACTGAAGCTCTTCACCCCACTCCAATGAACCTTGTACCCACACCCAAGTCCCCAGAAAAACTCAGGAGAGACCAGTGAGTTACTCTGATGTTTATTTTAATGCGTCTTAGTCCACACAGTTGGTATAAAATCAGAAAACGCAAAGCAAAAACAAAAGGTCTGGAGTCTTAGCATCAGAAGGGCACCATATATACATCTACAGTTGGTGGCCAATACAAGTCATCGCCAGACAGTCCTTGGAGGCACAGAACAGCCTAGACCCAGCCAAGCTCTGGGAACTCACGGTCCCAAGGAGTCTAGACACTTGGTTCTGATGCTCCGACCGTAAGAAAAATGTGGGAGTGATGAAGGCTTTATGATTTACTCATTATAGTAATAATAGCAGCCTAGCTAGGTACAAAAGCAGTTATAAACCGTTTATATTACACAGAATTATTCAGGTCTCCATTCTATTTTACGTTGTAAAATTGTTAATTGGATTTCCAGTGAGTCGTTTAGATGATTAGTGATAATAAGGAATGGTAAATCTATAGCACCATTTCACAGACTTGTTGTCACTGATCTCTCATTTAGATGTGTGACCGAGACACTCCACCTGCAAGGGTAAGTATGCCAAAGCCACTAGCCATGTTTTTGCGAGGGCTCCAGTTTGGGCGTTTTGTCCATGTGTGCATAAAGCTTCACACGGAGGTTCAGGCAGCAGCTGTTTCTGTTGGATACACTGGGTCACCCACCAGAAAAGGGCTTTTGGACATTTGGGGTTTCTACCCACACTTTGGTTTTCTAAATGAGGCGGACTGGGAGGGAGGTATCTTCTTTCAGATGAAAGGGAAGGGGCAAGATGGACTTGTTTTATTTCTAGGCAAAACAAAACAAACAAACAAACGAACAAAACAAAAATACTGAGCTGGATTATACTGTTAGGATGTAAAGTTCCTTAACTACTTCTTTAAGATTCAACACGAGGCTGATGGTCAACATAAAAAGCAAACAATACTATGTACATATATGTAAAAAGTGTTATAAATAGGTTTTATAAACCGGAGATATTATATACATCTTCAGTCAACAGCAACCCCCGCTTCCACTGCTTTCTGTGTGGTTTGGTTTGAGTTTAGGATTTTGGGCTAGCTCTTTTTTTTTTTTCCTGTTTTTTGGTTTCCCTTCCTCCCTTCCCTGTGTACGCTCAGAGCCTCAGACAGACTGTCTGGGCGCCTCATTCGCGTTTCCGCAAGATCACGTAGACGACACCGCTGAGAAGGGCCAGGGGGAAGGCCACCCAGGCCAGGATGTAGGCGAAGCCATAGGAATAGTCTGAGTTGAAATGCCATTCCGGGTGCCTCACCGTGTAGATGGCCGCAGCACTCATCACGCACAGACCTGGGGGAGGAGAAGGACAAGCCAGGTGAGGGAGAGTCCATGGCAGAGCGGCCCCCTCTCCATCACCCCAATGCTGACAAACGCTGGGTAGGAGGAACGTTTCTACCTCTGGAAGGAACCTGCTTCCAGGTCCAGAATTGAAAGGAGGCAGCTCAAAAATATGGGAACAAGGAAAATGACTTGCTCTCCACTTCTGATCTCGGCCACCCAGGCCATCATCTCTGAGGGTTTTCTTTACGTTTTCTGCCCCATTTCTCTTTCTTTAGTCACCAATTTTCCAGGCCACACTACCTGGCCAGCAAGCATTCAGACTGCAAAAAGAACCTGCCTATCTTTTTGTAAGGGTGGTTGGGTATGGAATCCCCTGGAAATCTAGGTACCACTCCACAAATGAGTGGTGGTGTTACCTGGAACCAATAGAAGTGAAGTGACATTTTACTGTTATTGGAGTCATGTCATGGTAAAAGCATTAAGCTCCACACAGACCACAGGGACCTACGGTTCCCCTAGCAGAGTTGCCACATACCAGATGAAGCAAGCAATGCCTATGGACACTGCAAGCAAGGAATGTATGGAGGGGGGAAAAGAAAGGGAGGACAAAGTAAGGACGCAGCAGACAGTATGAGTGGGAAACCACGCTGTGGAGGGGAAGATGATCAAAGGCGGGCTCCATTTGCCTGCGTGCCCCAAGGTTGCATCTGAAGCCTAAAGAGGGATAAAGGGCACTGGATACGCACGTGGGTTGGGCCATCCTCCCTGGCCCACCATGCAGCTCTTCAATGTGGGTTAGAAAAGAAAGGCCTCCACCTTGGGCCCTGTGGAGCAGCCAAGCTCAAACTGATGGCCCCAGCCCCTGTGACAATCAGCGTCCCCCGAAAAGGAGGGGCCTAGTGATATCAGCATGCCAGCTTGGAGCTGCACAAAGCCTGGTCTGTTTCCTCCCTGAAAACAGGGTCTTTTGAGAAGCTCTGAGTGACTCTATTATAAATCCAGCATGCCGTGTGGGATTCATGCGGTTCCAGAGGTCCCAGTGCATCCCCCCACCATCTCGGCCACCTACATTTAACCTCACTGCTATTTGGGCTGCTGTTTTACTGGACACTGCAACTTTGTTTGGAGACAGTGCAGTAGTGGGACTACGCCACATTAACCACCCTGTTAAGACCGTCGTCCTGCAACTCAGAGGAGAAAACTCCCACTTGATTGGCCTGCGTTGACAGAGCCACACAATAGCCTTGGAACCAAAATGGGATGGAATCCAGGACCTGCAACCTACAGGAAGTTCAGAGGTCAGCAAATATGGCCATGTCAGGAGGGAAATCATCGCTGGTTAATAGCTGATGGAGGAAAACAGCAGTTTTGATCTGCTGGGGACACACTTTATTTGCCTTGATGTCCAGGATCCTTAATTATCTTGCCCCAGTGTTTCATGGCTTGCCTCTCCAAAGTGTTAACTCTTGTCTTTAAGAAATACCGAAGTTGTCTCCTGAGTTCTGTCTGACTTATCTAATGAGAGCAGGGCTACAAAAAGGAAGCATGACCTTGGCAGAGAGCAAGGTGTTAACAGAGTGCTAGCAGGGCAGGACCACGCTTATCATCCTGCAGGCAGGGCTCCAAAATGGGCTGTCTAACCAGATTTGGCATGAGAAATGCCTCAGGAGCTGAGTGGACCAGCTACTCCCCGATTTCACTAGCTAAGAGAAAACATCAGATTCCATCCTTGAACAAGAGGGACAGAAAGAGGCAGTAAACAGAAGTACAGTGACTAACTAGACAGCTTAACGTGTATGACTTTCATCTTAGCAGAATCTCAGAAGTGAATGACTCTAAGCTTAACTGTGATAAGCAGTATATTTAGATACCTACAAAGCCAGAGAGAGGATACACACTTTATGTGATTGCTGTCAGGAGACTGATGTTTTAGGGAGTATATTATTACAAGAGTGTCTGCAGGTAAAGCAGTAGATATACCCTGAAATATATAGAAAAGGATGATTCTTTGGCTGGGCTCCCTCTGCCTGCAAACCAAGGCAGTTCATATCATCCAGGAGTCGTCTCCAAAAGCCAAATATGCCTCCTAAGAAGTGGACTGTCACTCACTTTCTCAGCAACCAGTAGGTGGAGATGCATCTACCAGGTCCCTGTGGCAAAGGGTGAGGCCCTGAGGCACAGGCAGACATTCTGCACTTTGGCAGTGACCCGGACTCCCTGGGAGAGGCCTGAGTCTGGGAGCATAGATCAGCTTTAAGCAGAAGAACACTGACCCTGTCCAGACAACATAAATGTGTCGGGCATTCAACTTACAAGAGTTTCTCCCTGTCTCAGGATGGCTGGGTCTGCAACAACTTCCCACAAGTTCTCCCTCAAGCCCTTTTGAAGAGAAAGTCTTAAGCTCCTTTAACAGTGACTGCAACCCCCTGAGAGTGATGAGAGCCCAGAGCCTTTCAAAGGGAGCACTCAAGAAGCCAAGGTCAAAGGAAGCAGCTGAGGGAATTCCCTGTACATCCTTATCATCTCCATTCCCTTTGGTTCAGTGAATTTAATGAGTGCCTACTGTATGCGGGCACTGTTCTAGCTGCTGTTCTAGATGCACCAAGATAAGTGAGGCATGGCTCCTACCTTAAGGACTGTGTGTCTGGAAGACAGACATCTGCATATAATTGTGATATCGTCTGATGGAATTTCAAGAGAGGCAAGGAAATGCACCAGATACCCTAAAAGCATAGACGGGGACTGAGTCCAAACCGGGAAGCTGGAGGGGCCACATGGACTCTCACTTAATAGGCTGATAGCTCACTGAGGGCCGGAAAGAGAGGGCCTTACATGGCATGTTAACAAAGTTGTGCTGAGAAGCCTCTGAGGAAGCTTCAGCAGAGAAGAAACATGATCAGGAGAAACATGTCCCTGTTTTAGATTGATCACTCTGGTCACGGTGCAGAAAATGGATTCAGGGACAGGGACAAGGCAGGCAGCTGGAAGGTACATGAGGAAGCCTTTGCATAGCTGCACTGGGGTTAGTGAGTCAAAACAAAAGAAACGAGCGTAATGCCTATGGGGATGCTACAGAAACGCAGGACTCAGTAGGGCGCTGGCTGCGGGGTGAGGGAGAGGGAGAGGACAGCATGACCGCCTGGTGTGTTCACTCCGCCAAGTGGGAACACGATGATGTCTCAGAAACCAGGGGAATAAAGCTGCAAGGAGGAGTAGCTAACAGTACTGAAAGGAGCAGAGTGATCCAGCAAATTAAAGACTTCCAAGTGTACTTTGGGAATCTCAGCAAAAGCACTTTCATTTGAGAGCCTGGGACAGAAGCAGAGAGAAGTTGGCTGGAAAGGCGATGTCAGTGAGACCACCGGGATGGTCACTGGAAGGTGCAGCCATGATGCTAGGGTGAAGAGTGGGCACCTTTGTCTTCCTCTCCCTTCATCTTCAGGGCAACGAGGAAGGGCAGGAAGGGGCTGTGAGGCCTGTTCCTTTGAAAGCAGGAAACTTCTCTGTGTTTCTGTGATTGAAGTCCACTCTTGTTTCATTTTCTGTACCCAAGTGACCATTGCTACCTAGAAAGCCACTCATAGCATTGACTCTGATCTGGGCGTGGCCAGTGAGACATCCAGAATCATTCAACCCTAATAAAATTTTCTCAGTGTGGTATTCGACGTAAGCCATCTTTGAATCACTCTGAACAGGATGGCACTGAACTTTTATTAATTCCCCCACTAAATTCTCTTTTTTTCCTAAGAGAGGCGGGGTCTCACTCTGTCACCCAGGCTGGAGCAAGCGCAGTGGCCTGATCATAGCTCACTGCAGTCTTGACCGCTCAGCCTTAAGCAATCCTCTTGCCTCAGCCTCCTGAATAGCTGGAACCACAGGTGTGCTCAAAGGCACCTGGCTAAGTTTTGCATGATTTTTTGTAGAGATGGGGACTTGCTTTGTTGCCCAGGCTAGTCTTGAACTCATGGCTTCAAGCGATCCTCTCACCTCAGTCTTCCAAAGTGTTGGGATTACAGGCATAAGCAACCATACCTGACCCAAATGCTTTTATTCTAAACACTCCATAGCTATATTGACCTTTCTATTAACAAAACAAATGATCAACAATAACAAAAGGATGGAGAAAGTAAAGTTCACTCATAAGTCCCCTCTGTTCTTTTTGTTCTTAATCCTAGCAACTACACATTTGACTTGAATTTGATTCTGCCAAGGAAACACAATTATCTAATCATCCAACCAATAGTTTTGTTCAGGCTTCTCTATGTGCCCCACATGGAACTTGATGCTGGGTGTAAGTAGTGAAGTAAATAAAAACATGCAAATCTTTCTTTTCAGTCTGTGTCTACACTAATTTCTTGATGTTTTCCAGTCTCGTGCAACCCAACCCAACAGAGCTAAGGCACGGATAACTACTGTCTACAAATAGATGGTTATAGGTTTCAAAAATAAGAATGACTCCAAAGTCCAGACACAGGATCAGGAGATTCCTCCTCTAAGAAGGTGGTTTTGTTGTTTCTGGGGAAACATCTGAGAAAACCTTACAGTGAGATTAGGGGCAGTTTAATGGCTATATCAGTGGTTCCCAACCCTAAATGCACATCAGAGTCACTTAGGCAGTGGATCCAACCCAGAACTATTAAATGAGTGTCTCCAGGGATGAGGCCTGAATACTGTCTTTTTTTTTTTTTTAATTTGAGACAGTCTTACTCTGTTGCCCAGGCTGGAGTGCAGTGGTATGATCTCGGCTCACTGCAGCCTCTACCTCCTGGGTTCAAGCAATTCTCATCTGCCTCAGTTTCTCAAGTAGCTGGGGCTAACGGCGCACACCACCACGCCTGGCTAACTCTTTTATTTTTAGTAGAGACAGGGTTTCACCATGTTGGGGCTGGGCTGGTCTTGAACTCCTGACCTCAAGTGATCTGCCCACCTCACCCTCCCAAAGGGCTGAGATTACAGGCATGAGCCACTGTGCCCAGCCTACTGTCATGTCTTTTAAAAAGGACCTCAGGTGATTCTGATGCACAGCACAGGTTGAAGGCACTGAACTAGAGGAAGGAGCCTTTTGATATGCATTCAGGAAGCAGCCAACCTAATGCAGTCAAGAAAAGATAGTCCGTGTGAGCCTTGTGGCTAAGTGAAGAAGAGATGATTTTGCAAACCACGGAGACCCCAAACGACACATAGAGCTGTAATCTACAGCAAGGAGATAGAGACAGCTCCCAAACCTACAGTCAGCTCCAAGGGCCCTAACACCTTTCATGTGCTTTTCCTGAAAGCTCACGTGTGCCATCCATAAAGACCACAGCTGGGCTCACCAAGGGGAAGCTGTGCAGAGATCACAGCCCATAACAGCCACTTCAAGGGACTACACAGAGATTCTAGTGGTTTCCACTTAAAATGCTTCAGTGCATTGAGGAGGCATTTGCCCTGCATGCATGCTCGTAGATTTCACAACCCATGATTGTGGAGCTACTTTTTCTTCCTTCTGTCCTCTCTCTTTCTTTCTTTCTCTCTTTCTCTCCTTCTCTCCTCTTTCTTTTTCTTTCTTTCCTTCTTTCTTTTATCTTTCCCTCCCTCCCTCCTTCCCTTCTTTCCTTTCTCTTTCCCTTCTTTCTTTCCTTTCCTTTTGTTTGTCAGTTTTAGCTTCTCTGACTACTTCCTTGATGTTGTCACTTCCCAGGTTTTCCCCAAACCTGGTTTCTCATCAACAACTCTAAAATATAGTAATTAGCTCTCTAATTACTAACTTCTTACCAGTCCGTGAGTCAGAAAAACGCATGACAAAATTGATTTAGAAATGTCACACGATAAGGGAGCCAGGAAATCTCTAAGTAGAGTTCCTAACCCTTTCAGCTCTCAGCATTAGTGGAAAGACCCTGCAGCCATTTCCAACGCAACATCCTAGAGAGCTGAGGTTCCCAGGAGACCAGCTCTCAGATCACTTTGACCGGGATTACCAGCAAAGGACAGGACATTCTCAGGACTTACAAATTACAACTGCTATTACAGCTCAGCATTTCAAATTCAAGATAACTTCCTATTAAAATGTGGACCAACTGGTAACTGAAAAGTCAGTCTCATGAGAGGTAAGTAGCTAAATATAAAGGGGATAAAAGGGAACAAAGTTAGGTGCTTTTTTCTTTTGAGATGAAGTTTCACTCTTTTTGCCCAGTGGGTCTCAGCTCACTACAACCTCTGCCTCCTGGGTTCAAGTGATTCTCCTGCCTCAGCCTCCCGAGTAGCTGGGATTACAGGCGTCCACCACCATGCTCGGCTTACATTCAGAATTCTGCACTTACAGCACAGTTCTAAACATCTTTTATTGAGTTTGGAAGAGAATGAAAATAGTGAAGCAAGGGTGGATTAGTAAATATACTTACATCACAATACCTAGGA
>PVKP010012160.1:18707-59329 GCA_004027715.1 Plecturocebus donacophilus | reverse complement strand
TCTTTCCCAAGCCTGGGAAGCAGAAGCTGGGGCACATTAACAGTGCGGATTACTAAGATGCTGCAGTCGATGAAAGGCTGGTGTTCTGCAGCCACTTCCTTAGCTGGACAATGAGGAACCTGACCTTTCTGTGCTCAATAAACCAATCTCCACTAGAAAGTAGGTTCCCTGGTGACAAGGGACCAAAAGCCAAGTTGCAGATGTCATTTTGGGTGGGTGGTGGCAGGCGGAAGGAGAAGGGAGATGTTGGGGCTTGGGAGGCCTGGGTTTTGATCCTGTGCCACTATGTGGCTTGGGGCAGTCACTCCCTCAGCACTTCTGCACTTAGTAGGCACCTACTGTGTGCCTGGACCCTGTAGACGAATGTCATTTGTTGTCATCCTACAAAAGGACCCAGGGATGCAGAGGAGGAGACTGCAGGATCACTTTGTCCAATCCTCTGGTTGTACAAGTGGGGAAACCGAGTCCCAGAGGAAGACTTCCACCCTGAAGGCTGTCCATGGGATGGCCCTTCCACAGTAACCTGTGCGGCACACTCAATGCTTGATGAAGCCCTCTCTGACCCAATCTGGCCACAGTCTCCCCACATTCCGAGGAGACTAGATCTGGAAGTGGGTATTTCTTGGATCTGGTCACCTGGCAGAGATCAAACTCTAATGAGAGGCTGCCTGAGCTTCACCTGCCCTCCTCCCGCTGAAGTGCCTGTTCCAGGGTCTGCCCACACCAGGACCACTTTCCTTCTGGGAGGAGATCTGCCCTTCTCTAACTCCAACATTTTGTTAGAACCTTGAAGGTGGAGGAGCCAGACAGATCTGGGTTTGAGTCTTGACTCTGGCACTGATGGACTGCGGGACTCTGCCCTTTATCTTAAGATCTCACTGAGGAATCGGAGATGGTGGATGTGAGGATAAACCTACAACAGCCCTGCCTTGCCTTAAGCCACAAATATGAGGGCTCCAGATACCATCTCTGGATGTGGCTGATTTGTGCCTGGGCTGCCTTCTCATTTCTGGCCTCTGCTTCTGAGAGGCCTCTTCTCTCCATAGAAGTCCCCTTCCTGCCCCTGCCCTTCCTTCACCCTTCCAATTCCTGTATCCCAGGAGTAAGGCTGGAGAATCAGTGGAAAGAAGACACCTTTGCTTGGGATCCTTTGGAGGCTAGCTGGCATGGGTTTTTGCCCTGGTTTGGAGCTGAGCATCAGTAAGGACTGATGCCCTGCCTGCAGCAGGTAGGTCCTGGGAATGGAGGGGAGGCCCCTCTGTGTAGATGGGAGGGAGTGGCCACGCCCCCCTGCAGGAAGACCCGGTGAAGGCCCATCCGTGTCCAGGATCTTCTAGGCACCAGTGCTTTCTTCACTCAACCCTGATCCCAAGTTACATGGTTAACACTCTTGACCCCACTTTACAGAGGCAGGGAGAGACTCTACCACATCTCGGGACTGCACACAGAAACCTGGGGAGTGTTGGTATCTGTGTTGGATACAATGAGTTCTAAATTTCTCTTCAAAGAATCAGGATGTCCATATGTTCAGTTCTTTTTCCTCTGTTTTAAAGTTTAACTTCCTTGTAGTTTCAGTAAACAACCTTCTTCACCAGTTCTAATCGTAGTTCATGTCTGTTCCCTCCCGTCCCCTGACTCATCCTGGGCACCTGCTCCAGTCACCTGCCTGGGTCACCTGGTCTGGTCACCTGCTTTGACCTTGGTTACCCCTGGCTACCTGCTGTAACCTGCCCGTAACTGTTCTTCCTGCCAAACCACCCGTCCTGCTACTCTGGCTCATATTCCTACCCTCTTTAACCAATCAGAATTAGTCTAGACTGTGTGGTCTAACCCTAGCCAGTGGGGGAACAACACAGCAGTAGGGGCAGCCTCCGTCAGGAATGAGTGCCCCTTCCTCTCCCTTGTACAGGTGTGCGCTCGCCATCGCTCAATCTGTGAGCCGCACCCTTCTGTGGAATTAAATTGCCTTGCTGAGCAAATTTATATTTGAGTGCCCCTTCTTTTGCAGCACGGAAAATTTACATATAACACCTGGGTCCAATGTCATGGCTGTTTCTGCTTTCTGAGTCACTTGGGCAAGCCACGCCCCCTTGTCTGGAGCCTCAGTAACCCAGATGCACAAAAGGAGGCTGGGAGTGAACTAGTTAATGGTTCTCCAGCTTGGGTGTACATCAGAATGTCCTGGAGGGCTCGTTACAACACAGATCACTGGGCTCACCCCCAGCAATGAATTACTGATTCATTGGGTCAGGCATGGGGCCCGAGTGTGCGTTTCTGACAAGTTCCAGGGAGATGCTGATACTGATGATCTGGAGACCACACTTTTCAGAACCCACTGGTGGGCTGGATAAACTTAGCTTCTTTTTTTTTTTTTTTTTTTTTTTTGAGACAGAGTCCTGCTCTGTCGCCCAGGCTGGAGTGCAATGGTGCAATCTCAGCTCACTGCAACCTCTGACTCCTGGGTTTAAGCAATTCTCTTGCCTCAGCCTCCCAGGTAGCTGAGATTACACCACGCCCAGCTAAATTTTTTTGTGTTTTTAGTAGAAATAAGGCAGGGGTTTCTTCATGTTGGCAGGCTGGTCTCAAACTCCTGACCTCAGATGATCCTCTGCCTCAGCCTCCCAAAGTGCTGGGATTACAGGTGTGAGCCATCGTGCTGGGCCTCAGATTCTTTTGAGTAGTGACATTGAATGGTTTCTTCCAAGTACTGCTGAGTCCGATGGCTTCCCCTGTGATCAGTGACTCACTCCCCCAGTGGCTCTGCTCACATGGGTCCCCACAGAGATCACGTCCTGCTAATTTTCTGGCAAACCCAGAGAAGAGGTCCAGAGAGTGGAACCGAGAGCTCTGCAGCAATGGAGCTGGCTTTCAGCAAACTCCAAAACAGCACAGGTGAGACGATGACATAGAGTTTCAGGAATCAATATTCTTGTGCAGCATTGGAGAACAGGGCTGGGGGGTGGCCAGGGGGCTCGAGGTGACAGCTCCCCAGAAGCCCCCACCCCTCCACCACCCCATCAGGATTTGCACTTCGTCTGCCAGGCTGCTCTGATATATCAGCCGTCTCCTGGGAGCTTCCCAACTTGTTGTTGGTAAGCAAAGCCTTTATTTCCGAGGCCGGTGGGGAAAAATTTCAGGCCTTTATAATTAAGTGTCCCGGTGAAGGGCAGCTGCCGAATTCTGGTGCTGGGTGCCCGTCAGGCTGGTGATGGATGGCACCAACACATCATCCCAGCGGCAGCCTGGCTGTGAGCTATGGGGCTCATATATCACAGCAGGCCTGGCTGGTCTTCGCTCTACACGGTGGAGGCCACAGTCAGCAGGCAGCTTGGGCTCTGGGTGGGGATGGGGGTGAAGAGGGGCTGGGCTAGTCCGGGGCTAGGGGAGCTTCCCTATTTTCTTATGGTTTAGATGAGGAAGCTTGGGGCCAGATTGGGCTGAGGTCAGCCCCACACCTGTTTTCTCCTGCCTCCAATACCCTCACCATCCATCCCCTGGCTCTGGAAGACATTGAGAAGCCTAGCTTGAGTCTACCCTTTTCCCTGCTGCTTTCATCCAACTCATCCTCAACATTCCTGTTGCTTCTGCCCCCTAGATGGCTCCATAATTAGGTGACTTTTCTCCTTATCATGATCACTATCCTCATCCAAGCCACCACCTGTCCCTCTGTCTTGCTGTGCTCTTCTACTGTGAATGGGATGGAATTGCCTGCTCCTGAAGGTGGTCATGTGACTTTGTCACTAGAATGAAGCAGAAGTGTCAATGTGTCAGTTCCAGTCTAGACCTCCAGTGGCCTTGTGGCTTCCACTCTTTTCGATTTTGCCATCGCTAAGAGAAGGACATGCCCAGGCTAGCTTTCAGTCCCAAGAGAGGGTGAGAACAGCTGGGGGCAAATTTGCTCCAGCTAAAATTCTCCAGCCAAGCCCAACATAGAGAATACTCCCCAAACCAACTACTGACCCCTAGAAGTGTGAGCTATAATAATAGACGATAGCTCTTACACATCATCAAGTTTTGGGTTTCTTTGTTATGCAGCAAAAACTAACTGATACATGTTGTCTATAAGCCCTTGCATGATTCGGGCCCTTCTGACCACTTCAGCGTTGTCTTCTGTCCTCCTCTGTAATTATTGCTCTGCCCTCTCTCAGGGCCTTTGCCCATGCAGTGCTCTCCATCTGGACAGCTTTTGCCATGGTTTTCTTCCTGCCCTTTAGATCTCAGTATAACGTCACCTCCTTAGACCTTCTTTGAGCATCCTATTAAAAGTAAGTTCCCAGTCTATTACATTTTCTGTTTCAATCTCTTGTTTATGTCCTTCATAAAAGTTAAAATGTAAACAAGAACAGCCTGGGCACAGTGACTCATGCTTGTAATCCCAGCACTTTGGGAGGCCGAGGCAGGCAGATCACCTGAGTTCAGGAGTTCAAAACCAGCCTGGCCAACATGGGGAAACCCCATCCCTACTAAAAATACAAAAACATTAGCTGGGCGTGGTGTAATCTTAGCTACTTGGGAAGCTAAGGCAGGAGAAATGCTTGAACCTGGGAGGTGGAGGTTGCAGTGAGCCAAAATTGTGCAGTTGTACTCCAGCCTGGGTGACGAGTGAGACTGTGTCTCAACAAACAAACACACAAGAACATGTTAATTATTTTATGTTTCTGTTCTTGCCGTTCCTTATTTTGTTTCTTCTCTCTCTCTCTTCTCTGCTGCAGTTTCCATGATGGTCAGGGCCAGCTCTTAAAGTCTCTCCCCTTCTGGCCTTTCTCCCTAGCACTGACCTCAGTGCCTGGACATAGTAGGTGCCCAGTAGATATAGGATGACTAAATGTCAACTGGATGTCTCACTGTGTGTTCAGGACAGAACCAGGACAGAACCCAGCTCTTCTGGGAGGGGACACCAGTGCCTTCTTTGGGCCGACAAGGCCTTTATGTGTGCATTAATGCTGTGCGATTGGAAGGCTGGAGTTGGAGGTGAGAGCAAACCTAGACAAAGGGGCCATTAGGTGTGGTCTCTGCAAGGCAGGGCAGGGGACATACACCTGTTGGGTCATCACTGTGTCCCTGGTGCTCACACCATGCCTGGCCTAAACACCGGCTCCATAGCCATTGTCGGATCAGCAGATGAAAGACGCAGGTTCCTAACTCAGGGCTTAGGTGGGCCTCAAGGGGCCCATGACCCTTTGCAATGGTGAGCACACTGAAGAGATCACTGCTCTAGGAGGGGCTCTATCACAAGACAGGTTTTATGGAGCACTAATGCCCTTCTGGGCTTCACAGGAGGTAATCAGATCTCTTTCTTACAGACCTTTTCAGAGCCTTTAATATGCTAATGAACTCTGCGATTCCCAGAGGAAATTAAGAATGCGGAATGGCCCAGCGGTAGTGACCAGGGGATGCTTTTATCAGGGATTTTTTCATGGAATTCTTGGTCTGCAGGAAACACTGACTCAGAATAGGGTCACAAAGTACTGTCTCACGGGTCAAATCCAGCCCTCAAATATTTTTCACGAGGCCCTTGTAGGGTTTCAAAGGTAACTCTTATTAAAACATCTTTAAAGATGAAATTTGCAGTTTCTCTCCAAGAAATAAGTGGGCATTCTGGGCCCACATTCCTGCCTGGTGAAAACTGTAGAGCAGGCAGGGCCTGTGCGTTTGCCGCAGTCCCCACCACACCCACTTGTATATTTATCTTCCTGGTCTGGCCCTAAGCCTTCTCAGTTTGCTACCAGCGACCCAGAATGTCCCCTGCCATCCCAGCAAGCTGAGCTTTGCCCTGGAGGGGAGTATGAACATCTGAATCTCCTTACTGGCTTGCACATTCTCTAGAGAAAGAAGGGACCCCGAGGGACGGCTCCAGGGAAGGGTGTCTGGGCTTGCCTGGGGAAACAGCTCCAATGACAGCCCCACCCTGGGCAGGATAAAGGGAAGGGAGAGAAACGGGCGGCTCAGATTTCCTTTTAGAGGTCTTTGTGCTGTAGGGGGAGCAGGGGAGCGAAGGGGGAGGTTGGGGGTAGGGAGGCAGGTGGGAGGGAATGGAGCCTGAGGCTGGCTCATACCTCCCCAGAAGCTAATTGTTTGGCCTCCTTCTGTCTGAGAGGTCAGGGCTAGGCACACTATGGGATGGAGGCGAGGAAATCTTGAGGAACTTAGGGGCTGCAGCTGCTGACCCCGGGCTATGACCACCTGGCTGGGGGATTGAGGGGGACATAAAACTGGGCACAGGGTCTGGGTCATAATTCAGGAGCTGCACAGCCAGAAGTTTTGACTGAAGTAGGAATATGATTGCCATTATTTTTAAATAGTGTGACCAGAGCTGTAATTTTCAATGCTTACTGTACGCTAGGTGTGTTAAGCCTTTAAAAAAATTCTTTAAATTAATTTATTATTATTATTTTTTTGGGACAGGGCCTTGTTCTGTAGCCTGGGCTGGAGGGCAGTAGTGGGACCATTATAGTTGACTGCAGCCTTGAACTCCTGGTCTCAGGCGATCAAACCATCCTTCTGCCTCAGCCTTCCAAGGAGCTGAGACTACAAGCACAAACCGCTACACCTGGCTCATTTTTATTTTTTTATTTTTTTTGTAGACACAGAATCTCACTATATTGCCGAGGCTGCTCTCAAACTCCTGGGCGCAAATGATCCTTCCTGCTTGGCCTTCTAAGTTCTGGGATTACAGGCAGGAGCCGCCGTGCCTGGCCACGTCAAGCCTTTTGCATGCAGTAGACAGTGGTTCTCAAAGTTTGGCCCCAGGACCTGCAGTGTTCATGTTGCCTAGGAGTTGTTAGTAACGCAGACTCTGCATGATACTTCTGAAGGTGGGGTCCGGCAGCCTGTGTTTGGGGGAGCCCCAGAGGTGGTTCCTGTCCAGTTCATTTCACCCTTCCCACTGTGAGGCAGACAGTGCTGGGCCTTGATTTTACAGATGCAGAAACTGAGACAGAAGGAGGCAAAGTGACTCGCTTGAGGACCGGAGCCCAGGCTAGTCTCAATCCAGAGCCCCAGTCTGGGACCCAGTAAGAAGACAAATTCCATTGTTGGCAAAGCACCTTTTGATTTCCCATCCTAGGGACCATCATGAGCACAGTCGTGATAAGGGGTAGGGAATAGCCCATTTCAGAGATGTGCAAAGCAAGGGCCAGGGAGGCATGAGGCTCAGCGGGGCAGGCCTAGGACTGGGCCTCCTAGCCCCACTCAGTGCAGCTGGGAGGGAGACCCAGGGCTAAAGGAGGGCAGGCCACACACTCGGGGAGGCTACCTAAGTCAGGCACAGTGTACCTCGTCTGTAACCCACTGACTGTACCCATTTTACAGATGAGGACACTGAGGCAAGACAAATTGCCACTCTGAGACCTCACCGAAGGTCTCACAGAGGGCAAGGGCCGGAGCAGGGGTTTACCCCCAGGAGATCTGGGCCTGAGGCTGCCGCTCACACCACTACCCTGCAGCTTTGCTTGAGGAGGAGGCTGTGGCTGTCACTGCGGGGAAGCTCCTCCCCTCCCAATCAGAGGCACCACGCGATGCTCCGGGTGTGCGCCAGCCTCCTAAAGCCCCACACCGCCAAGGCTTTGCGCACGTGGTTCCCTCCACCCGGAGTCCTCCCTTATTTGTGTAATGAGTCAAACAGCCCCTTATCCTTCCAGGGTCAGTTCAAGTGTTGGATTTGCTCTGCAGCCTTCCGTGGTCCTCCCTGAAGCTGCGGAGGCTTTTCCTGGACAGACTCCTAAATGGGCTCGGGCCTCGTGCTCTCCAAAAAGCCTTCACGGAGCCCAGTTCCTCGTTGCTTCTTAATCACCGGTGCCTCACACCCCCGTTGAGGCACATTTCCTCCTGGCCCATGAGCTCTGGGGGCGGGGGAGGGACCCAGCCACATTCGGTTGATCTTGTCCCCTCCCACCCCAGGTGTGCTCCCTCCGTGCCTGGCACCCACGTGGAGGACTGGCCTGGAGGTGAATGGCAGAGCAAGAGGAGGGTGGGGTGCACACCCCCCTTGGGGCTGGGGCAGGGCCGGGGGGACCGTGTGAATGGCCGTCCTGTTTGAGCTGCCCGCCCGGGCCATGTGCTCACATCCTGTGTGGGGCTTAGGTAATGGGGCAGCAGGTGACGGATCGGAGACCCCGGCGAGGCTGGCCCAGCCCCGCTGCAGGATGAGCCGACTTTTCCAGGCCCCGCGGATCACCCGTTCCTCCCACCGTCTGGCCCAGCTGCCAACACAAACACCGGGCTCTTCCCTCCAAGTGCTCTGGCTGTGGCGACCAGGGTCAGAACACAGCACACAGGGCTCCCTTCACTTTGCCTCTGGGGATTAACCCTTTACACCCTGCTCTGGCCTTAGGTCTGGGACACTGCCAAAGGGCAGTTGAAAGCAGGTGACTCAGTTTTCCCCAGGCCTCCACAGGCTTCTGGGGCTCTGGGGAGGTCACAGTGCTCTGTGCTTCTCAGGACTTCGCTTGTTCACCTTTTCACCGGGCAGATGGGGAAACCGAGACCTGGGAAAGAGAAGGTGGTCTCCTGCGGGGACTCTGTGAGCCCCCAGTTTCTACCCGGCTTCTCGTCTGTACATTGGGTATGGAAGCAGGAATTCTGGACACACTGAACTGTGAGAGACGCTCAGACTAAGATCATTCTGCCTATGGGGATACTGAGGCTCAGAGAGGAAAAGGAACTCATGCAAGGTCCCATTGCTGGTTGGCTTTGGGGCTAGGATGCCGACGATGACGATAATGATGATGACAAATGAAAACCAACAGTTCTCATGTTCATCATGTGCTGGGGCCTGCTCTGAGGGTTTATGTTCCTCAGCTCATTTAGTCCTTGCAATAGCCCCAGGAGGTAGGAATTCATTAGTATCCCCATTTGACAGATGAAGGAACCAAGGCACAGACAGGTTAAGCCACTTGCTGAAGGTCACACAGCTAATCTGTGGAGGACCCATGATTTGTTCCCCCACAGCCTGGTCCTTGAGTCAGGGAGGGCTTCCATCAATCGCTTCTGTCTCCTGTCCAGTGTCCCTTCCAGCTTAGTCCTCCTGGTCCTCTCTGACCTCAGGATCCTCATCTGTGCAGTGGGGATAAGAATCCCTGCCCTCCCTGCCTTTTGAGGCTACTCAGAGGAGCCGGGGTGCTGTTGGGAAGAAGTATATTGCAATCTCTGAAGGGCTGCGCGCCAAGCGAGGGTGGGCTTTGCGTCTCATTTGCCTGTGCAGGTGAGGATGGTTTCAGGGTGTCACCTTTACGCTGCCCCTCGGTGTCCTGTCACCATCAGCATCTTCTGGGGGACGGAACTAGTGGCGCAGTCAAGGCGCCGGAAACCGAGGCTCAGAGAAGTGAGGACATCTGTCCAGGATCGCCCAGCCCTGGACGGCCAAACCAGGACTCATTCCAGAGCATCCCGTCCAGCTGCCTGCTCCCCTCTTGTGCATAGTAAAGAAGCAAAACGTTGCCCAGCTTTTGCTCATCACTCATCACTTCCCCCTGCAGTTTCCGAGTTGGGGGCAAAATGCAACCAGCCAAACCAATCACAAAGTAAATAAATAATAAATAACCCTCTTAGCAAAACCTCGCTGCTTTCTGTTCCTCCCAGAAGACCTGAGGATTCTTTTTCCGTATATCTGCAGGAGGTGGGGCCCAGCGAGGGAGGGCGGTTTGCCAGCTCCGGGGGGGTATTTCTGAGGCCGGCTGCCTCGTAGGCCCCGTGCCCCCTGCTGTAGCCCCCTCCTCTTCTCCAGGTCTCCTGGCAGGGCCCAGGGGGGCCTGGGCTCTCGTCAATGCATCTTAGCAATCGGAATGTGCCCTCTGACCCCGCCTTCGCCGCCCCGTGAGTTTCAGAGAAGGTTCTTTTTTCGAAGCCCCTGCCCCTCGGCCTTCTGGAAACAAATGGAGCTTGATTCTGTCTGTGGGTGGCTCGCAGAGCTGCGGTTTGGGGGGTTCCTTTAAAAAAAAAGTCTTCTGAACCTCTGCAACGTTCGAAGAAGAAGGACTTTTATTTTTGGCTGGGAGAATCCAACTGGTGTTTGGAATGCACGGTGGTCAGCTGTGAGAGGAAAAGAGATCCTGGCCATCTCGGGGAGAGAGGCGCTGTGCTAAGCCCCCACCTGATAGCCCAGATTGGGTTTCTCGCTGACCTTTCATTTGATTCCGACAGTCCTTGCAAGAGGGACTCCCTTGGGGGCTGGAGGTCCCTGATGACTTAGAAAGTCAGGGGCCACATTCTCTAGAACATGCCAGAGCCCTGGAAGGAACCCTTGAGCTGGAGTGAAAGGAGCAGGGTGGGAGAGTTGCCTGAAAGCCGGTCCAGCAACACGTCAGAACGGCCACATCCCTGGCTCTTCATCTCTGCTGGATGAGAACTTCCTCTGAGTTGGGCAAAGAGCCTTCCTCAGTCTCCCTTGCCTTCCCATCAAAGCGTGTCTCAGGGAGTCCCAGCCTGGCAGTATATCTCTCCTTGAGGGCTCCATCAGCTGAATGAGTGAGGGACAGAGTCTCGAGACCTCTGTTCACTGTCCCTGCCTCAGCTACGGGGTGCCCCTCCGGCATCACTCTCCTCATTTCCATAACGAAGAGCCAGGATCCTGCTGTCTTTGTTCCAGATCAGGGCTTGGTAGACTTTTTCTCTAAAACTGTTCTCCAGGGGCCTTACACAGTACATATTTTTGGGTATGTAGTCGTTGCAGTTGGAACTACTCAACTCTGTCACCATTCCACGAAAGGTATCACAGACACTATGGAACCAAATGAGTGTGGCTGAGTTCCAATAAAACTTTACTGGGCTGGGCGTGGTAGCTCACGCCTGTCATCCCAGCACTTTGGGAGGTCGAGGAGGGTGGATCACGAGGTTGAGGTCAAGAGATGGAGACCGTCCTGGTCAACATGGTGAAACCCTGTCTCTATGAAAAATACAAAAATTAGCTGGGTATGGTGCATATGCCTGTAATCCCAGCTACTTGGGAGGCCGAGGCAGGAGATTTTCTTGAACCTGGGCGATAGAGGTTGCAGTGAGCCGAGATTGCGCCACTGCACTCCAGCTGGTGACAGAGCGAGACTCTGTCTCAAGAAAAAACAGCAGCAACAACAACAACAAACCTTTATTTTCAAAAACAGGAAGTGGGCTGGATTTGGCCCATAGCCAAATCTCCTGCTAGATGGCTGCCCAGTCCCATCTAGCAGGCGAGGGCCATCCAGGCTACACCGGCATGGACCAGGCTGTCCAGGAGCCAGAAACAGCCCCTCACAGAGCAGGGGTGCAACTCAAGTGGGAGGGTCCCCAGAGCTTTCTGAGACCAAAACTGAGGCACAGAGGGGGCGTGTCAACCCAGGCGCCCAGCCCATGGCGGGTGGATCAGTGAATAAATAGCACCTGGGCAGGCTAGGCTCATCCCTATAATCCCAGCACTTTGGGAGGCTGAAGTGGGAGGATAGCTTGAGGCCAGGAGTTCAAGGTTGCAGTGAGCCAGGATTGTGCCACTGCACCTTAGCCTGAGAGACAGAGGGAGACCGTGTCCCTCCCCCCCAGAAATGAAAAGGACCTGGGGCTCTGGGCTCTCCCTCCTGTGCTCTGCGTTCCCTGTTTGTAGCCACCCAGCAGCTGCACCATGTGGCTATGGGCTTGTTTATTTATTTGGACACCTCCTTGTCCTGGCCTGTGACCTCAGCCAAGATGGCTTCAGGATGTATGTAAAGTAGGAGGGGCCATTCAGTGCCAAAGCCATCTCTGGCCACCTGCCTAGATTCTCAAGCAAGGTCACTGATCCTCTCACTGATCCATTTGTGGGTGGCCCCTTTGTGTCAGCCAGGACCTCTCTGAGAGTAGACATGACCAAGGAGTAGATCCTGGACACCAGGTTGGAGTTTCAGCCTGGCTGGCACAGTTTTGCTGGAGGGTTTCAAATGGGGACATGGGCTAACGACAAGGGCTTATGGCGGATACCTGGATCAAAAGATGGAGTGAAAGGCTTAGATTCAACCTTTGCTATCTTCTGTCTGTGTGATCTGGGAACTGTGCCTCAGTTTCCCATCCATACAACAACCTTGGGGGCTGTGGGGAGGAGCGTGAGTAATGAATGCAGCACAGACACAAGGTGCCTGGCTTGAGGTCAGTCCTCACTAAATAGAAGCTGTCCTGATTATTGCTGTCATCACTGCTACAATGACTACAATGATTATTACTAGCAGCCAAGCACAGTGATTCATGCCTATAGTCCCAGCACTTTGGGAGGTCAAGGCTGCAGGATTGCTTTAGCTGGGGAGGTCAAGGCTGCGGTGAGCCATGATGGCACCACTGCACTCCAGCCTGGGCGACAGAATGAAACCTTGTCTCAAAAAAAATAGAAAAAAAATTATTATTATTACTTCCACTATTACCACCCTCCTGCCTTCACTATTACTCATCTAGGATTAATTTTATAGAATGCCTTTCTTGCTCTGTTTTTCTATGGTAGAGTGGAAAAAACATGGCTATCAGTATCCCTGGGTATTGAGTCTAGCTTAGTTCTCAATTTGCTGTGTGACCTTGGGCACATGGGTACCCTTGCTGAGCTTTTTTAAAAAAACTTTTAACTTTGCAATGATATTAATGACTCACAGGACTGTGGGGAAAAAGTGCAAAGTCCTGCATACTCTCCCTGCAGCCTCCTCCAATGGCAACAGCTTATATGGCTGTAGAATGACCTCAACATCAGGAAATTGACATTGGTACACTACTGTTCACTAGATCATGGACTATATTGTATTTTCACCAGTTTTTACATGAATTTGGTGTGTGTGTGTGTGTGTGTGTGTCCATGTGTATGTAGTTCTGTGCAACTTCATGCCATGTATGGGTTCCTGTCACCACCACCATGATCAAGACACAGAAGGACTTCACCACTCTAGAAGAGCACCCTTGCCGCCCCTTTAGAGTTGCATCCATCTCCCATCCTGTTCCTATCCCCAGGCAACCACGAATCTGTCCTCCATCTCTGCAGTCTTGTCATTTTGAGAATGGCACACTGGCAGCCTCACAGCAGCGTCACCATGTGGCTCTTGGCTTGTGTATTTATCTGGACTCCTCCTTGTCCTGGCTCTTGGCTTCCATCAGGGCAGCTCCTGGGCAGATGTATGTAAACGGACCTCTCTGAACTTGGTATCTCCATTTGAGAACGTGTTCTCAAATATCCTTCTTCAAAAAGCCACGGTCCTATGTGAGGACACAGTCTGCTGTGCTTTCATCTCTGTTTGTAGAACAGAATGGCTGTGATGCAGATGGGGACACTGAGGCCCACCCAGCAGGGGAACCCAACTGGTCTCAAGCCACATAGCAAGTGAGCTTAAGAGTTCAGCTTGCTCCCAACTCAGTCCCCAAGGATGCCATCAGCCCAGTACAAACACAAACAAACAGCCTAACCAGGTGACAGAGCTCCAAACAGCCCCACGGACCTCCCACCCACCTCGTTCCTTGGGTGGCATCTGGCTTCTGGGCACCCCCCCACCCACTGCCAGCCAAGGGTGGAGTCTGGGTCCCTCCCTGCTCATGACAGTTTTCCCAGATGCTCCCCCTCCCACCCTCTCTGGCCCTCACCAGCACCAATGGAAAAACTGATGCCATGATGTGTTTGGAGAGAGGCTGCAGGTAGACCTGACCCCCGCCCAGGTGAGCCGGGGCCGCCAGCCCCCGCACATAGACGGGCCCCTCAGACTCGGGGTGCTGGGCAAGGGAGCAGACGCGTGTGTCAATAAACGCCGCGGTTGGAGAGCTGACCCACGCCCTTGCTGGAATTAAGAGCTTATTCATAACTCTCTCTCACCACCAAAACACACTTTGGAGAGGTCTAAAGTAAACAGTGCCATTTAACCTGACCTCCTCGGGGCTCGTGGCTCTGCCCAGGCCCTGACACTCAGAGGGGAAATTTGGCACCTTTCCCCCCAGACCACTTGGACCACCCCAAAGTCTCCCACTTAGAGAAATAATCAGATAATCTCCGGGGCCCAGCGAGGGGGGAGGTGCTCGTTGGGGGAGGGTGGTGATGGATGGAGCTGCAATGGAGGTGGCCGCCTATGACGGAGAGCACGTTGAGGAATCCGGATCCTATTCCAAAAGCAGTGGGAAGCCACAGAAAGGATTTTAAGTGGGGGGATGATGTGAAATGATTTATGTTTTTACAAATATTACCCTGACCGCTGTGTGGAGAGCTGTCTGCAGGGGGCAGGAGTGGAAGTTGGAAAGCTACTGGAGACACACAAGTGAAGGGTGGCAGTGGCTCGGGCAGGGTGGCAGCAAAGACAGAAGGAGGCAGTCCAGCCCACCGTGGATTTCAACACTCATTCCATCCCTCCATGGAGGCCGCGATGATGACGGGGAGGGGACCCTTTAGAGGGGAGGGTGGAATTGGGAAACCGGTGTGGGCACGTTGAGTCAGACGTGAGCAGAGGTCTTCCAGGTGGATCTGATGGGCCATCAGCGCACATTCTGGGAGCTCCAGGAGGCTCCAGCCTGGGGTGGTCATTGAGCATCCTCAACCCGAAGGTGGGATTTGGTCACAGGAGCTGATGGGATCACCCAGGCAGTGAACCTGGGGCTTCATATCAGGCAGGAGGGGCACCTGGCATAGGAGACCCTGGATGAGGAGCCTCAAGTCCGGGGAGAATGACTGAAGAGGGAAGATGTTCATGGCGCTGGCTACCCCTGAGGGTCCAGTAGGGTGAGGCTGAAAAAGCTCAATGGAATTCAGCAATATGGAGGGCATTGGTGACCCAACTGGAGCATATTTAGAGGGTGGTAGGGGCAGGAAGACCACTGGAACAAGAGCAGTGACAAAAGAGCCCAGAAACAGACCTCCGTGCCTACAGAAACTTCACACACGGTGGAGGATACATTGCCATGTGGTGAGGAAGGGGTGGACCATCTAAAAACAAAGTGCTGGAAGATGGTGATCAGTACACACATTGTGGCAGGCAGTCTTCCAAGTGGCCACCATGATTCCTGCCTCCTGGTATTCATGCCCTTGTATGATCCTCTCCTCTTGAGTGCAGGTGGAACCTGTGACCTGCTTTTATCCAATAAAATGTAGCAAAGGGAATGGATGTCACTCCCTTGATTACATTACATTATCATAGTCTGGTTTTTTTCCTCTTGATCTTTATTTTCGCATTATTGGTTTTAAAGAAACAAACTACCGTGAATCATATATCTGTAAGGCAATGAACTCTGTGAACAAGCTGAGGAGATTGAAAGAGGATCCTTCCCTAGTCCAGCCTCTGAGAACCCCGCTCCAGCCAACACCCTGATTGTGGCATTGTGGCATGCTAAACAGAGGCTCCAGCCAAGCTGTGCCAGGCTCCTGACCCACAGAAACTGTGATAATAAACGGGGTGTCCTGGGAGGCCTGTGTTTGTCATGGTGGGAGATGACTCAGAATGCGGATGGGAACGGCAGTAGAGGGGGAAGTTGAAGGTGGAGGAGAAAGGGAAAGATGGAGGAAAGGAGGCCTGAGCAGGAGAGGGGCCCCAGAGGCAGACACAGTCCCCTGAGGCCCCGAGGCCCCTACCTGCCGCCCCTCTCTGAGTGACTCCCACCCCTCACCCTTTCAGGCTGTGGACGGAGGACATAAATAACGCCTGCCACGCCTGTCACAGATATTTGAAAAACATATTAATCACTTTAATAAATATTAGCTCAGAACAGCAATAAACAGTCTCTAGCATCTCCTCTCTGCGGCTGTGTTACAGTGAAAAATATGCTAATATGGGTGTCTAATCGATCGTGTTTGAGTAACTTCCCGTGTGACAGTAAGGACAGTAAGTGTTTGAGGCGGTATCGGAGTCAAATCCGGCATCTCCCAATCTCTGGAACGACTCCCTCCTCCTTTCCTGCAGGGTTACCCTTTGGAGGGGAGGGATCTCTCCAAATAAAGAAATGGTGGATCTCTCAGCTGCCAACCTGTGGAGACATTTTGGGGACCCAATGAGGAGCAGCCATTTGAGTTGTGGCTCCTACGGGCCGGCATCTCACCGCGGACGTCTCCTTTCATCTTTGCAGTTCTACAAGGTTGGGATTATGGTCCTATTTCCAGGAAGGGAAAACCGAGGCTGGGGGTGGGTAAAGAGACTCACGCAGGACTCCTGAGTGGTGCAGCCAGGATTGCCCTGCAGGCTTGAATCTGAAACCTGTGCATGCCATCTCCGTCTCCAAGCCAGGAGACCATATGACAGAAATTCTGGAAACATTGCTGTGGCTAGAATCCCTCACGGACAACTCACAGTTCAGTTCCACAGACAACTGGACGAGGTGATCCTCAAATTTCCTGGGTACTTCCCTTCTGGAGCCAGACAGATTCTCACCATGTGGCATCTTCGCTCATCTCATCCATCATCCCCTGCAATCAACAATGTTGTTGTCTCCTCTCACTTTGGCCCTTGCCTCGGTGAAACGTATGTCCCGGACCCCTGCAGCATGCACAAACAGACAAGATAATTCCTTCGGTGAAGGAGGCTGATCAGTGCATAATCCTGGCTCTTGCACCCTCCTCTCCTTGCCCTGGAGCACTCAGCAGCCACTCACAGCTGCTGATGTGACCCTGAGTCTAGCTCAAGTCCGTTCTCTCTTCTCCAACCTCCTGACTTACCTGTAGCATCTCCCTCCTGGGCTCCTGCTGCAGCCTGCCTTGGAGGCAGAAGACACAGGGTCCCCTGGAAGCTCCTGCCCCCGAATGGGACAGCTTCCAGGTTCCTTCCCTACCCTCTGTGAGATGACGCTTTAGGTCATGGGTTGGCAAACATTTTCTGTGAATGGCCGGGAAGTAAATATTTTCAGCTTTGCAGGCCACGGGTCTCTCCCACAGCTTCTCGATTCTGCTGTTGCAGCAAGAACTCAGCCGTGGATAATACACAAATGAAGAACATGCCTGTGTTCCAAGCAAATGTTATTTATGGACACTGAAATTTGAATTTGATAAAATGTTTATGTGTCCTGATTTATTCTTCTTTTTTCCCCCATCATTTCAAAAATGACTATAATTTCGACCATGTGGGCCACATGTAAAAGGACTGCAAAATGGATTTGGGTCATGGGGAGTGTTTTGAGGACCCTTGTTCTTACTCTGATTTATTTTTCTTTTCAAAAAAATCAAAATATTTGAGTTTGTCAGTTTCCCAGCTAATGCTCTGGGTGGCACTGACATGGCCAATGCAGGCA
This sequence comes from Plecturocebus donacophilus, assembly GCA_004027715.1. Taxonomy (NCBI): domain Eukaryota; kingdom Metazoa; phylum Chordata; class Mammalia; order Primates; family Pitheciidae; genus Plecturocebus; species Plecturocebus donacophilus. The sequence continues at coordinate 42,166 of PVKP010012160.1, read as the reverse complement.
GGGGAAATTGGAAGGGATATTTTAGTGGACAAAAAAGGCTGACAAAAGATCAAGGTTATGTTGGGAGGCGAGTGACAGGCAGGCTTCAGGGACTGGAGACCTTTCTGTCTTGATCCGAATGCTGGTTTTATGGGGGCGTGGATGCTGTGAAAATCCAGCGAGCTGGATTCTGATGACAGGTGCATTTTATTGCATGTACATTTCACTTCCGTGGAAAGTAGAAGGCCGGGTGCGGTGGCTCATGCCTGCAATCCCAGCACTTTGGGAGGTTGAGGCGGACAGATCACCTGAGGTCAGGAGTTCCAGACAAGCCTGGCCAACATGATGAAAGCCCTTCTCTACTAAAAACACAAAAATTAGCCGGGCGTGGTGGTGCATACCTCTAGTCCCAGCTACTTGGGAGGCCGAGGCCAAAGAATCGTTGGAACCCAGGAGGTGGAGGCTGCAGTGAGCTGAGATCGCACCACTGCACTCCAGCCTGGGTGCCAGAGCAAGACTGTCTCAAAAAAAAAAAAAAAGCAAAGAAAAATGAAAGCTGATTCTATCCTGTTAGTGAGATTATAGGCACACAGGCACTCCCAAGCCATGCTGGGGATGTGTAATTGAGATATGTAAAACCTTCTTTATTCAATAAATTCTTATTGAATACTTACAACTATGCACCTACATTTTATGAGCAAAATATGTATTGGATTTATTATAATTGTTTTCATTTAAACATACATCAAAAGTGATATGTACAAGGTATAGTGGAATTGTCCCCATGAAAGACAATTTGCTTGTGTTTGTCACATACAAAAACAAAAGCACACCTCCCATGACCCAATGATACACCTGGGAAGAATGTGCCACAGCACACGCTCACACGCATGTGCAAGGACTTGTGTGCCTGGGTCACCTGGCTGGTTGGGAACCCCTGAGGTGCAGACTGGCTGAGTAAAAGACGGCACATCCAGAGACAGAACACAGTCCCTGGAACCAGGACGCTGTCATTGTTCTGCTACGGAATAATCTCCCCAGGGCTTTGTGCCATGAAAGACAGGAGTGGGTACAGAAAGTCACCATTTGTTGACCTCCTGGGACCACATAATTGGCCCTGCTTGGTGGGGTCTCTCCCCTGTCACAATAAAATCTATTTAAATCTTAAAGAAAAAAGAAAGTTGCCATTTGTGTGTGAAAAAGAAGCACACACACATGCGTCCATTTTCATATAGAAGCATAAAAACTTTCTGGAAAGACGCACAAGGCACGGACAGGGTTGCTGGGCTCAGGGTGGGCAGACGAGTGCACACACTCACATCTTTGGGGCTGTTTCATCCTTTTTACGCATGTGCGTGGTGACTTTACAACCACGGACAAAAGACTCCTTTAAGAAGTGGAGGGGATGGTTTCCCATACACGGAGTGCCTACTAAGCTCCCAGTATTTCCACATCCCCTCTGCCTCTGCCCCAATGAATCCTCTGGTTCATCCCAGGGGGCCCCCCGGAGAACCCGAGACAGCCCAGCTGCTCTGCAGACCCAGCGTGCCCTGTGCTGGTCTGAGGGGCACAGCAAGGCTGGTGGTGAGTGCAAACAATGGACAGGACAAAGGACCCTTTGTGCTTTTCCTCCAGCCTCAGCAGAGCCTCAGGACAAGCCTCTCCAGTTACAGCCCCCGAGGGCTTTCCCATTCGGCAGACGGAGCCACAGGGTAAATATTCCTCCCAGGATCACCTGTCAGGCATGGGGGAGGGTCTCCTTGGGGCAGGAGTCGCCACAGGCCCAGTGGGTCATCCCAGCCTCCCAAACAGCAGCCCCACTGGGGATGGATGGATGGCTCCAGTGGTGTGGTTCGAGGCAGTGCAGCTGATGGGGATCCTGGAACACCAACCAGCCAAATGACCCAGGCAAGCAGCCTTGTGTCTCTGAGCCTCAGTTTCCTCATCAGGAAGGTGGGGTGATGGTCATGCCCAGATACCCTGTGGGTAGAGTGTGGTGAGGATTCAAAGAGTTGATGCCCATGAGTGCCTGGCTTGGTATACGGTAGTTTTCAAAAGTAGGGGAGAGTGGGAATAGAAAAGGTACAGCCACTTTGGAAAACAGCAAGGCAGATCCTCAAACGAATAAACATACGGTTACCATGTGACCCAGCAATTCCACTCCTAGTTTATCTACCCAAGAGAAATGAGAACACATGGTCACACGGAAACTTGTACATTACAGCAGCGTTCTTCATAAGAGCTGAAGTGTGGAAGTAACCCACGTGTCCATCAGTATAAACGAATACACAAATTATGGTCCACCCAGACTATGGGGTATTACTCAGCCTCAAAAAGGAGTGTAGTGCTGACGCATGCCACCACACCGACGAACCTTGAAGACTTTATTCCAAGGGAGGGAAGCCAGACACAAAATATCGTGTACTATATGATTCCATTTATATGAAACAGTCAGATCTGTGCAATCCATAGAGACAGAAGGTGGATTCGTGGTTTTCAGGGGCTGGGGGGTGTGGTGGGAGGATGGGGTGATAGCTAAGAGGAACTGAGTTTCTTTGTGGGGTGGTGGAACTGTTCTAAAACAGAGTGGTGACGGTTGCTCATATTGTGAATAGACTAAAAATGTTCGAATCGTGTGCTGGAAATGGGCAAATTAAATGGTCTGTGAATTATATCTCAGTGAAGCTGTATTTTTTTTTAAAACAAATAAGCTTTTAAAAAGCTGTTAATTTAAAAATAAAAACTTGGGAAGAGGCTCCTGGCAGAGCCGAGACCAGAGGAGCACAAGCAGAGGGAGAAAGGAAGTTAGGAAGAGAGTGGGGGGAGAACCGTCGGATGGTGAGAGGGCTGGGAGTCAGGCCCCTTTCTCTGTGGGCCCGGCCCCTCTGCCTGTCCCCTGGGGGGCAGAGGGGCTCCCAGTGCCGCTGCTGCCAGGGGAGTTCAGTTGTTCCGGCAGGGAGGGAGTCAGGGGGACTCTGTGAGGACGGCTCCGACACGTTGGTGGTGTGGGCCTCTGGCTAAGCCCCCGAAACACACGCGGCCTCAGCTCCTCACCTGGAAAGGGAGGCTTGTGACCGCTTGTGACCACAATGATCCTGAGGCTTGAAGGAGGTGGGGGTGTCAGTGTGCCTGACATGTAGTAAGTGGGACCTGCTCAGAGGCCAGGACCTTCCCAGTCAGTGAGACACCTGGCCTCTGAGCAGCGCCTCTTCAACTTGGCACCTGGCAGGGGCTGGGATCATCCCGTCCGGGAAAATCCACCCATCCTCTAGGCAGAGTTCCCCAAGTAAAGGAATCCCGATTGCCTTTCTTTCTGGATTCCCTGATAAAGCTGCAAAAAAAAAAAAAAAAAAAAAAAAAAAAAATCCCCAACCAATCCAAATCAAACCAAACCAAAATAGCCCAACACCAAAAAAACAAAAACAAAAACAAAAACCGTGACTGTTGCTTTGAAAGCTGCCGCCGAGTTGGGCGTTTTGAAGCCACCTCTCAAGCGCTATCTTCTTCTCTGCTGCGGCCACTTTCCGACTCGGCCACTTTCCGACTGGGGACACTCCATCCATCCCCTGTTGATCTGAATGAGGAGCCTTCGACCTTGCTTGTGAGGTTAACACTTGCCCCTGCTCACTGGCGAGAGAGGGCACAGAGGCAGATGAAGCACTTTGAGACCAGGTTAAGGAGAAAGGGACTCCTGGCATTCAGTCCAACCCCAGGGGCTGGGTGGCTGTGTTTACAAAAACGTTCCTTCCTAGCACTGTTTTTTTTAAATTGCACTTTAGGCTCTGGGGTACATGTGCAGATCATGCAGGACTGTTGCATAAGTACATACATGGCAAGGTGGTTTGCTGCCTCCATCCCTATATCTGGCATTTCTCCCCATGTTATCCCTCCCCAACCTCCGCACCCACCGCTGTCCCTCCCTCAGCCTCCCTCAACAGGCCCCAGTGTGTGATGCTCCCCTTCCTGTGCTCATGTGTTCTCATTGTTCAACACCTGCCTATGAGCGAGAACATGTGGTATTTGGTTTTCTGTTCTTGTGTCTGAGAATGGTGGTTTGCAGATTCATCCATGTCCCTACAAAGGACATGAACTCACCTTTTTTATGGCTGCATAGTATTCCATGGTGTATATCTGCCACATTTTCTTTGTCCAGTCTATCAATGATGGGCATTTGGGTTGGTTCCAGGTCTTTGTTATTGCAAATAGTGCTGCAATGAACATACGTGTGCATGTGTCTTTATAATAGAAAGATTTATCATCCCTTGGGTATATACCCAGCACGCTTTAGCTATATTTTTACCTGATGGATTCAGAGCTAGGCCCTTTGAGTTCTCCCCAGCAGGTGCTGGGTCTCAGAGCTTCCCCCAGAGGGGTATTGTCTGCTGATGGAAGGAATGTGTGGAGCCCAGGTTAGCGGTCAGCCGTGCTGGAGCTGAGGGTGGTGGACAGGACTGAGGGCCACCGTCACAGTTCTGAGAGGTGGCAGGGGTGGGGCCCACAGGGGGAGCTTTGGATGTGGGGACAGCCTGGGCCGGGGTGGACTGGTGGGTCCAGAAGACACTCACTGGAGGTCCTGGGACGGCAGTACTCAGCCCTGGCCTCCCATTCTGAGGCCGTCCTTGGCTCCTCTGGCTGCCTCTCCACTCCTCTTCCCCGACCCCCGATTCCCCTGCCCCAGGTCACCCATTATCTCTGCTCATCTCTGTTTTCCATTACTTTTTTTTTTTTGACACGGAGTCTCACTCTATCACCTAGCTTATAGGGCAGTGGCACCATCTCAGCTCCCTGCAACCTCAGCCTCCTGGGTTCCAGCGATTCTCCTGTATCAGCCTCCTGAGTAGCTGGGATTACAGGTGCCCGCCACCACCCCCAGCTAATTTGAGTATTTTTAGTACAGACAGGGTTTCACCATGTTGGCTAGGCTGGTCTTGAACTCCTGGCCTCAAGTGATCCACCCGCCTTGGCCTCCCAAACTGCTGGGATTACAGGCATGAGCCACCACTCTGTTTTAAGAGGTGGCATTCTAAGTGACCCTTCTGGGCCAGCTTCAGCCTCGCATCCACACGGCAGTGGAGGAAGTTTCAGAAACCTGATCCCGCCACCTCTAGCTTCCAGCCCTCCACACCGTGTCTGCTGCCCCTGCCCGTGCCCACTGTCTCTGACCTTCTCATGGGACAACTCCCTGGGGCCTCACCCCACTTCCCATCTCAGGTGACTCACTGCTGACTTGGACGTGGCGGGCCTGACTCACATACAGCCACAACCCTGGAACGTTCGGGGGCTATGAAGATATTCACTGAATTCAACAGAGGACTGGCCCAAAGTCCCAGAGGGACTTGACGGCAGAAGGAGGCTGAGGGTGGGAGGGGAATGATGATAAAGCGCCTAAAGTGTGCTAGGCCCGGCCCACAACACGTGTGCACGCATTATCTTGTATCTTCACATCAGCCTTGCGAGGGGGGATGATCCTGTCCCCACTTTGCAGAGGAAAAGACTCAGGCTAAAAAGAAGTGAAATCGACAGCTCAGAAAGATAAAGCTGAGAGGAGGCAGGCGGAAATTTGGACCCTGGGCCTGAGCTCACTCAGCGCAGGTTCACCTAGAAATAGACGCCAAAGACCTGGATCTGACCCTCTCTGTCTTTTATCGGTGAGTCGCTTCCGCAGGCAAGGCCTCGGCTGCCTCATTTGTAATACGGGGGTAGTAGTGGTGATTGTGTGGAATGCTGCTAGCATATACGAGCATATGCGCTACCCCCATATGCAAATGAGAATATTTGTACCCCCTTATTACAATTGTGAATGTAGCAGAGGCTGTTGGTGCCCACCTGTTCCTCCTGGGCTCTCACCATGCCCACATGGGCCCACTCCATGGCTTCCAACATGCTGAAGCGCAGGGAGCCAATTCCCTGGGGCAGTACCCCTCAGCCCATGGCGGAGCCTATGGGGGGTGGAGGATAAATATCGCAGCTCCATCGCTCCTTGGGTGACAAATCCCAGGCATGTTCCATGCTGGCTCCCAGAGGCCCCCAGTGGGACAGAGCCCCAGCTGCCCACAGCCGAACCTAGATTGCTAATGAAGCTTCCCTCCTGGCTTCACTCCCCACCCTCTCGCGTCCCCACACACCAAAGTTCTTTCTGCAGGATGCATTTTGGGGCAACCCACTCTCCAATCAGGAAGGGAATTCTCCTTGAAACATGAAGCAAAGTTGTTCCCATAGCCTTTCTATAACCCCTGTCCTCCTTTTCCCCCATTAGGGCAGGGAAGCAGTTTGCATTTATCACCTCAAGGAGGGAATGATAAACTTCAAAAACCAGAACCCTGGATATAAAGGACAGGTGGGGGAGAACTGGGGATGAGTGACCCCTCTCCCACCTCCAAACCAGGCAGAGACTTCCCAGGTGGGACAGGCAGAGGGAGGCACAGAAGGGGGCTGCATGCCACGGTCCCTCCAAGATGCAAGGTGCGCGGCAGGTGGGATCAGAACTTAGCTAGTGAGGCTAGGCGCTGCAAGTTCAGCTACAGAAAACTAACATCCCTGTCCTGCATACTTGAGTTCAGGCCAAGAGATTCTTGGTATTATTCTTGGTATTCAGGCTGATTCTTGGTATTATTTGGAGAGAGGCTTGGTTTTCTGACTCATTTACAAAGAACTCCCTCCATCTGCGCCCCCAGCCTCCTTCTCCCTGAGTTTCTTCCACCTGGCCATGAGTCATCTCACTCCTTCCAGCCTGAAGCCCCCAGGCTATTCCCCACGGCCCCCACCCAAGCCCAGCTCACTTAGGGAAGAGATACCTGAAGGAGCGCCTGGCTTGGGGGGTGGGTGTTGTCTGCAGACGGGAAGAGGCACCCTGTGTTGGGACTGGCTCCAGGTGAAGAGGAGCAGGGAGGGGGCTGAGCAGGTAGAGCAGGTCCTGATGCCTGGGAGTTAGAGTCAGGCTTCCGGGGAGCTGAGGGAGCAAGCTCTCGGCTGGGGCTGTCCCATCAAACTCTGCTGTGCGACCCTGGCGGAGTCACATGGCCTCTCTGGGCTTCATCTCTGCAGAGTGAAGTGCTTGAAGCTGGCCTTCTGTCTCCCGTTTTGAACAGTGTTTGATGCTGGTGTAGCCAGGCTTTTCAGTGTCATCAAGAGACTTGTGGGTTTTCTCTTTGTCTCTCCTTTCCTCTGCCTGTTCTCCTTCCCGCTGTTCATTCATTCATTCCTTCCCACTCCATGTCTAGCCTTGCACAGTATGCTGCGGACACAATGATGACCAAACCCACCTCTACCTAAGAAGCCTAGTCTGGCCGAAGACAGACGTTTCGCAGCCAGTTACAACAGAAGGCAGTGACGGGCACATTATTCATAGCTGGCATCTCTCTGGAGCGCCACCTTTCTGCCAGGTCCCGAGCATTCCTGACTCCACTCAATTCCTGGAACTTTCCAAGGCCCAGGTGCCTTGGTCATCTTCATTTTCCAGGTGAATAAACCGAGAAATGGGAGGTGAGGGCCCACAGCTGGGAAGAAAGAATTGGGTTTGGGATTTGAACCGGGTCTGCCAGACTCAAGGCCCAGGCTTAGAATCACTCATTTCTCAGAACAGGAGCAAGCAAAGGGGAATTTGAGGAGCTGAGAAAGAGGGCGTGTAACCCAGCCTTGCTGGGGAAGGCACGATCTTTCCAAGGATCCCAAATCTCTCTAGTTCCATCATTTCACCCTCTCCCTACCAAGACTGGCTGTGGGTGGGGGATGGAGTTAACATTTGTCACAATAATGGAGCAGTAACGCTAGCTAATATTCATCAATGATTACTCTCCTTAGCTGTGATTGGTGGGTTTCAGTCAAGGGCTTGATCCTGACCAATCATTGTAGCCAGAGGAATGGACTCAGCTGATTGGCCAGTTGTAGGGGCTGTGCCTAAGTCCTTGAGCTGGTGGGCGGTCCCGTGCCAACCAAGCCACATTAAGAGCCCGGGAGCGCAGTGCAAGTCACAGTGCTCTTAGCAGAGGAGGTAAGAATAGCAGAAACCCCTTAATCCAGCATTTTAGGCAAAGTAACCTATGAATCCCCCCAGCAACCCTGAGGCACAGAGAAGCTAAGAGACTCACCCAAAGTCACACAGCTTGTGAACCGCAGTGCCGAACCCTGAAAGTCTGGCTTCTGAGTCTGTGGTTTTTATCTGCAGTGCTACACTGCTTCTTAGAATAATGCCTGAAGATGAAATCGGTAGACCCTGTTTGGAGTTGAAATGAGGGAGGAAGGGGAGAGGAAGAGGAGGTGATGATGTTTTACATTCATGTAAATTGACATGATTTAGGCAGCTCCTCCCCCACCTGGTGATTTAGACGCAAAGACGGCCAAGCCAGGCCGACACCTGCAGTTTGACCTTGTGTCTGTAGTTGCCAGTGGTGACATAACCACGGAGGCTGCAGAAACGTCAGCATTGCCCCAGCTCCAGCCCCGGCTGCCTCTTCTCAGTTCCCACGGGGGACCCATTTTGGGTGACGTCTGTGGCAAGTTCAAGTGCCTTCTTTTTAAAATTAATTATTTTTATTTATAATTGACACTTTCAAGTGTCTTCTTGAGGACACTTCTTAGAGGAGGACCTTGGGGTCAACAGCCCAGGCTTCTTGGCGAGGCTAGTGTGTGGGTGCGGTGGGGGGGGTGGTTGAGAATCCACCAATCTGCCATCGTTATCACTCTTTGTTCTCCTGAAAAGGTTTCTCTCTCTTTAATGTTTCTAATTTCACTGTGGCTCAAACATCCAATAAGATGTCCCTGCACTAACACTTTTAAATCAAAATATTCTTTTGGTGGTCTTGGTTAGGCACATTCTGGAAATAAATCCCGAGCCAACCTTCGTTGTTTCTTTTCCTTCCTGCATTTCTTCTCTCCCTCTCCTTCCATCCATCTGGCCTTGAACAAATCTGTATTGTACATTTAACTTTTGTCAGGCCCCATGGTAACATCCCAGGGAAACTGAATGGATAGGACTTGCCTTTGCCTTCGAGAAGCTGCTTGTCTTTGTTTGTTTGTTTGCTTTCTAAAAGACATGGTCTTGCTCTGTCACCTCTGTGAGTGAGGTGGCATGATCACAGTTCACTGCAGCTTCAACCTCCGAGGTTCAAATGAGCCTCCTGCCTCGGCCTCCCAAGTAACTGGGGCTACAGGCATGCACCACCATGCCCAGCTAATTTCTTCATTTTTTTGTAGAGATGGGGTCTCACTGTGTTGCCCGGCTGGTCTTGAACTCCTGGGCTCAAGCGATCCTCCCACTTCAAAGTGGCTCATTACAAGTGTGAGCCACTGCATCTGGCTGAAGCTTCCCATCTTTTAGGGGTTATAGATGAACACTTATCATGTAGTGGGGGCTGTAAAGGGAAGGAGAAGGAGGAGGATGTCATCCCTGCTTGGGGAAGTTTTCCAGGCAGATGTCCAGAGGTAGAGAGAGGGAAGAGAAAGCACCCTAGACAGAGGGCACAACATAGGCAAAGCAGAGAGGCAGGGAGTGTCTAAGTTCATGAGTGATCGTGGTTTGGTTGCGCATATGGGGAGTTGTAGAGGATGACACATGAGACGTAACGAGGGCTCAGTCAGACCATTGGGAGCTTTGTCATGGTAGAGAAGGGCACATGAATGGTCCAGGACCAAGAGAGAGAGCACTGGATTAGGAGTTCTGAGGCAAGGTCCAGGCTCTTTCATTGTTTCGAAGTTGATTTTATGAGTCATGGTTCCTCTCTGAGTCTTGGTCTTTTCATCTGTAAAAGCAGAGGCCTGTTGTCTTGTTCATCGAAGTGCTTTCTGACTCACACATCCGATGCATTTCTGGGATGTTCTTTTTCTTGTCCTTCCCAGAATCTCTCCCCAAATCTAAAATCCTGCAAAGATCTTGATCACCCAACCCCACAGACGTCATCTGACTCAGAGCTAAATGGATCTTTCTGTTCCTGGTGGATCTATTTGTCATAGCTTTGAGGGGGTGCTCCTGGGGTGTCACTGCACACCACCTAATTGATTTTGATTTTATTTTCACAGCCTTGGTGTAATTATGAAAGCCTGCTGTAATTATCAAAACACAACTCCAAGTATTTCATTATTAAAATACCCCTATGGTCTATTATTAATTCATTATATAAATTTGGATTATATCACTCAATAATTAATGTGCAGACACGAATACGGGGAGCCTGGCCACTGTGAGTCACATGGTAACTGCGGGAAGCAATGTGAGGCTGAGAGATTAGGAGGTGAAGGTGGAGAGAATGGAAACAAAGAGAGGGAAAGCAGGTGCTCATGGAGGACTGCTGACCGTCCTGAGCTGTGATGTTCATTTAACCATTGAGTCAATAAACATTTATTGCTGGCCTACTGCATGCTAGGAACTTTGAGTACCTTAACATCCAAATATTAACTATTGCAGGGTGGTTCCTGGGGTTTTCTTTTAATTATCTGTACATTTATCATTCATCACCCATCTGTCTACCCATCCATATAGCCATATAGCCACCTACCCATCCATCCATCCATTCATCCATCCATCTACCCAGCCATTCATTCATCTATCATCCACTCAATTTATCCATTCATCCATCCACCCATCCACCTGCCTACCCACCTATCTACAAGTCCACCCATCAATCTTTTCATCCATCCACCCAACCATTCATTCACCCATTCATCCATCATATATTCATCCACCCATCCATCCATTTATCTATCGATCCCCCTATTTATTAATGTATCCATCTGCCCATCCATTCACACACCTATCGATCTATCCACCTATCTACCCACCCATCCGTCTACCCATTCATCCATCCATCCACCATCCCATGCATTCATTCATCTACCCATCCACCTGTCCTCCATTCATCCATCATCTCCTCAACTTATCCATCCATCCACCCATCCACTCATCTACTTGTCTACCTGCCCATCCATCTATCCATCCTTCCACCCATTCATCCATCCATCTACCATCCCATGCATCCATTCATCTACCCCTCCACCTATCCTCCATTCATCCATCATCTCCTCAATTTATCCATCCATCCATCCACTCATCTACTTGTCTACCTACCCATCCATCTATCCATCCATCCATTCACCCACCCATCCATCTATCCATCCACCCACCCATCCATTCACAATCTCATCCATCCATTCATCCACCTATCCACCTACTCATCCATTCATCCATTATCCCCGGTATTCATCTATCCACCCACCCATGTATCCATCCATGCATCCATCCATGCATCCATCCACTCATTCATCCATCATCTATGCATCCACCTATCCATCCATCCACCCTCCATCCATTCGTCTATCCACTCATCCATCTACTCATCCATCTATTATTTACCCATCCACCCATTCATTAATTTATTCATCCATCCATTCATCTACCCACCCATCCATCCACTCACCCATTCACCTGTTACCTATCCATCCACCACCCAGCATGTATCCATCTGTCTATTTATTCAGCACTTTCTATGTTCCAAGCATGGAAAGCACCTTGAGGAACAGACTATGGCCTCCGCTCTCAGGAAGCTCAGCCTTCATGTGGAGGACAGGGAGCAGCCATGCAGACCAGTGCTTGCAATCATGTGATATGTTTTTATGGGGAAGGACAGGAGAATATAGGAGCCCAGGAGGAGCCTGAGTTTGGTGAGGTAAGGAACTGTGGTCAGGGAAAGCTTCCTGGAAGAAGAGCTATTTAGCTGAGGCAGAAGAGGGAGAGCAGCAAGCCAGGAAGAAGGATTCATGAGGACCCAGATGTCTGAGGTGGCTCAGCCTCATGTAGGGTGTCTGGAGGTGTGGGGACATGGCCATTGAGGTCAGCAGGGCTTGGATGTGGTGGCTGTGTTGGCTTTTTAGATTCATTTTGAGAATGATGGGTGTTCAACAGAGACTGAAATACTTAGAAATGACTTGTGTTTTAAAAATATTTCTCCAGCTGCAGGTTGGAGAATTGATCTGCAGGGGCTTGAGTGGAGGTGGAGAAGCTGGGGAGAAGGTAGTACAGGCATTTGTGTGAACAGTTGTGGTGGCTCTTGATAGAGGGCTGGCAGGAGATAGCAAAGGATCCATCTTGGAGGGACATGGAGGGGTTAGCATCCTGGCTATGGGGGTAAAGGGGCTCCAGCTGGACAGGTTACTTAAGTCCAGCAAGCTACCCAATTCTTTCCGAGAATACCCATGTGCCAGCCACTGTTTAGGGAGCCAGTGGCTCCTAACCTGGCGACTCAAGAAGCAGCCTTGTTTGTGCAGTGATCTCACTGCAGGAAGTCTGGAGAGCAACAGCACCAAGTGCCAGGGGTCCAGCGGGCACTGAGGCTGCAGGGGCTTGCTGAGGTTATATCACTGAGGGTCTCAAGGGTCAGGTTAAGGAGATTAGATACTTCTTGAGAGCACTGGGATCCATGGGAGGATTTGCAGCCAGAAAACAGCATAACAGGAGGGTCAGGTAAAGGCAAATGGATGGTTGTGGCCACCATATCATGAATGGGCTGGAAGGAGTAAGGCTGGGGGCTGAGATCTGTTGAGAAAGCTACTGCTGGCATCTAGGGTGAGATCCAATGGGCCTCTCTGGAAAGCATGGCTCCTTCACTTTGTTGCTGTGTGACCTTGAGCAAATTACTCAACCTCTCTGTGCCTTTGGAAAACAAGGATCACAGTATTTCCCATCTCATGAGGATTAGATGAAGCAACACAGAAGTGCCTGGAACAAAGTGAAGTGCATAACAGCTTGTATCGCCACCGTGGACATGGTGAGGATCTTTGACTTCTTGGGACTCATCCTCATCTGTAAAATGAAGATCACAACAATGCCTGCCTCAAAGGGTTGTCCAGCATTAAACGACTTAAAGCACACAGCATACAAGAGACTGGTCAGTATCACTGCAGAATTTGTGGAGCCAGTTGCAAAATGAACGCTCGGGGTGTCTTGTTCAAAAACAATTAAGAATTTCAAGACGGCAGTGGCCGAGCGTTAAGCCACGTGCGGGCCCCTTCATGTCAGCTTGACAGGTTGACAAAAGGGGAAATTCCAGGCAAGGGGAACAGCATGTATGAAGGCTTACAGGGAGCCTGGAACAGAAAATTTGAAACAGGAATTGTCTCCGAAAATCCAAACATGTGGCTGCTGTGACCCCCGGAGTATCTGGAGGCTGCCTCAGGCAAAGAATTCTGCCTTGAAGAACCCCCCTCTCCATTCCCAATTTTGAGTGGGGGCTTATTTGGATGAAAATATGTCCCTCTCTGGGCCAGAGACCTCTGTTGACTTTTCTAAGGATGTGTAGCCTTTTAGGGACAGGGACTGATCCCAAGCCGGTGTTCAGAGCTCTCCACCAAGGATTCTACCAACTCCCTAGATGACGAGCAGCAGGAATACTTTTAAAAGACTTTTTTTGTTTTTGTTTTTAACTACCAAGCTGACCAGTCATTTTTGTCACTGTCATGCTTCAGAAAGTAACTATTGGGGGCGATTAGAGGAGAATGAATCTATAAAATGTGGCGTTTCCCCATTAGCTTTAAAAAGTTTTGCAAACATATTTTATGTGTGTTTATAGAAAAAAAATCCCTGACCCAAATTGATTGAAAAAATGTGTTGTTATTGAAAGGGCCAAGCTGAACTCTTTACAGAGCGCGGCACTCAGCAAGACTTGGAAGGCAAAAATTTCATATAAATAGTTGTGCCGAGTTGTTATGGCAACTGAAGTTTGAAAAGTAAATAGGTTTGGGGGAAATATTTTTCCTCGTCTTTGGAAGGATTTTCTGTCGGGTATCAGTTGCAGAAAGGAAGAGTTAATCTGAAGCCCAGTGGGCTTGGCGTATGTTCTGGAGGGGCCGAATGGGGTCCAAGTGCTCAAGATCTCGACGTCAATGGAACACGTTCTTTCCTTTCTCTGAATAAAGATGAAAAACAGGATGATGTGGGCTGGATCCTGAATGCTGTGTGGCCATAGGCCAATGACTTGACCTCTCTGGGCCTCAGCTATTCTGTCTATAGAATGGTTTGACTGAAATTAATCATCATGCAGTGTTGTCTTGGGGACAGGTATCTGCTTGTGGATTTGAGTCTCATGATGGCCCACTGAGGTTGGCCTACTTGTCTCTATTGTAGAGATGGGGAAACTGAGGCCCAGGGTAGAATGGAGGCTTGCTGGAGATAACACAGGTGTGGGTGATAACGTGAGATGTCCGCTTGAGTTTCTGGTTCAGAGAATAGTCCCCTACTGCATTCTTCCACGCCGCTGCTCATGTGTGCTGGCAGCCATCCTGTGCAGTGAAACCCCACTGGCCACCGACCCCTCAGCTCTCCATGAGAAATCAAGGCCCCAGGGGCCAGCCACCTGCAGGGGGCCAGCCAGGCCTTGTGAGGGCTGGAGACTGTCCCCAGGCCTCACTCCAGCCTGCCAGGCTACAGAGCTCTCTCTATAAGCAGAAAGGCCTCTGTAGCTATATCTGTCCCCTGCTTCTCCCCTCCTCGAGGCAGGAACACCACGCACCAGACAGGGAAGGACCCATGGCTTTGGAGGAGGCCATAATGAGGAAGAATTACTCTCATGTGTTCCGCCTCTCTGGGGAAGAGCTACAAGTCCAATGGCATTTAAGCCTCCTAGTGTCAGACACCAGCATATGATGTCTCCATTTCCAGATGAGGATACCAGATCTCGGAGGGGGCAGTCATGTACCTATGTGCTCGCATCTAATAATTGGCAAAGTTTAGATTCGAATCCAGGTCTGACTGATTCTTGAACCTGACTGCTTCTCTACCTGCTCTCCTGAAGCCAGCCAAAGCGTTACCAGGACAAACTGGCCACATTCATTGTGGCTGTATGTATACGTGTGTATGTGTGTATATGTGTGTCATGTGTTTGTGTACATGCCTGTGTACATGTATGCATGTGTGTATATGTGTGTCATATGCCCATGCATATCTGTGTGTACATGTGTGTCATGTGTACATGCCTGTATGTACATATGTGTGTATATGTGTGTCATGTGTCCATGTACATGCCTGTGTGTACATATGTGTTTGCATTTTTCTGTGTGTTATATGCCCATGCACATGCCTGTGTGTATGTGTGCATGTGTGTATCTGTGTGTCATATGCCCATGCACATGCTGGTATGTACATGTGTGTATGTGTGTATCTGTGTGTCATATGACCATGCACATGCCTGTGTGTCATATGCCCATGCACATGCTGGTGTGTATATGTGTGTTTGCATGTATCTGTGTGTCATATGCCTCTGCACATGCCTGTGTGTGCATGTGTGTATCTGTGTGTCATATGCCCATGCACATGCCTGTGTGTGCATGTGTGTGTCTGTGTGTCATATGCCAGTGCACATGCCTGTGTGTGCATATGTGTGTCTGTGTGTCATATGCCAGTGCACACGCCTGTGTGTGGGTGCTTGCGTGTGTCCATGCACGGCCTTGGTGCCTACGTGTGTGTTTCTGTCTGTGCGCCAGCCATCCTCTCCTACCACTTCTGTCGGCAGCATTTGGACTTTTGCTGGAATTTCAGGTCACCATGGATTTAGGACCCAGCAGCTCCCTGGGATGGGACTGGAATAGGACTGTGAGGACACTGACCTCCGAAGTTGCCCTGGTTCAAATCCTGGCTTCACCACTTTCTGCCAGGAAGGCTGAGGCTCGAGCGTGGGGGCCTTTCAGCCTCAGTTTCTCCCTAGTGAAATGGGGCCATCTCAGCACATGTCTGCCTGGCAATTACAAAGGTGCGGTGATGTCTGTCTACAGGGGCCACCCTCCCCTCTCCACACTGGGATCTTAAAGGTATTTGCTTCCATGGGCCCTGATAGAGGAAGCCCCCGACTCCCCAGCTGTGGGGAATGCACCAGGTGCTCAGGGCAGTTTCAGACATGCTCCTCAAAGCCTGGAGACATCTGGCTCCCAGGACCTCCTAGCAGAGGCCCCTGTGTGATGCCAAGCTCCCCAGACCCATCTCCCCATTTACATGAGAGTGTCAGGGATAGGGAGAGACACCATGGGTGGGAGCCCTAGCAGGAAAGGAGAAGGCAGGGGTGCCTGGGTTTATCAGGAGCACCTTATTTGAGAAAGGATGAGCCTTGGCAAACTGAACTTCAAAATTTTTTTTTGGTGGGTTGGGGGAAGGAGGAAAGAAGGGAGACAGAGATGAAGATAGAGAGACAGATACACACACATATGTATACATACACACATATGTCTGCCTGCCTGTCTGTGTATATCCATCCATCTATCTGTCAAGAGAAAGAGAGAGACAGAGAAACAGAGAGGAACAGAGACAAGAGAGACAGAGAAACAGAAAGGAGATGAACATATTCTCAGTAGCTCAAGGCAAGCTGTGTTGAAAAGTAGCTGGAGCTTGGCCTTCTAGGAGCCAGCTGTGTCTCTGGCCAGTGGGCTGATCTTGGAGGGGCTCTCTCCTTCTCTGCACCTAGGTCCCCTCATTATCATCTCCTACTTTCCAGCACAGTCTGAGGATAAAGGGATGGGAGTGCACCTGGCATGCTGCAAGGTGCCACCTGAATGCCTGTGGTGGCTTCCTCCTTCCTGGGTCTGGGACCCTCCAAAAAGAATTCTCCAGCCGGTGTGTCCTAGTCTGCTTCGGAAGACCACCCTCCAAGTGATAAGGGCAGCAGAGACTGAGTTGCCTACCTCAAATCTGTTTTCTTCTTCCCAGTGTTAGAGTTCTCAACACTCCTTGTAGCTTGATGTGGCCAGGTGACTTACAATTTTGGTCAATGAAGTGCAGGAAGAGTGATATAGAACAGCTTCAAGGAAACCTCTGAAGCACAGTTGGTGGACACCCTTTTGCCTCTTCTTCCTTGCCTCTTCCCTGCTGGCTGGGATGTGAATGGGATGGCTGGTGTTCACACAGCCATGTTGCACCATGAGGAAAGAAGCTCCATCCGGAGGGTGGATGGCCTGCCTCTGGAATTCTGTTACAGGAGTGAGAAGTAACCTTCTATCTTATTGAAGCCACTGGTATTTAGCTTTTCTCTAAGCTAACCTGCATCCTAATGGATAAAACAGGGAGAAGGTATTTCTCTACCTGGTTTTTCCTTCTAGAAGAAGGAAATTTAAGCTGCTTAGAGTTGGCAGACACACAGAGGAAGTCTAGATTTCTTGTAGCCTGGCAGAAAAATACTATCAATAGAAATAAGATCACTGTCATGATAATAAGGACAGTGACAGCAGCCCTGAACTCTGGCAACTTTGGCACCTATCTGCCTCCCCTACCAGAGTCTGCACTCATTAGGGGTGACCAGAAGCTCTTGTTTATGTCTGTTTCCAGCTCAGCGCCTGGCACCCTCCACAGTCCCCCAGGCAGGAGAAGTCACAACCCCAGCAGGAAGTGGGGACACAGGGAAGGCGGAGTGTTCTCCCTGCACAGAGACAGATAGACACCACAGTCTATATGGGACATCACTTGGCTATATGGGAGAGAGGCTGAGAACAGCCTCAGCCCCTGAAAATCCTGTCTCTTGCAAGGCTTGTCTGTGTTCCTCGGGTTGTCTGTGGGTTTCAGAGAGACTGGTGTCCCTTTTTTACAAATCTCCTTCAATTCCTGTAGAACGTGATGATCAAGAGTGTGGACTCTGATCTTGAGCACAAATCCTGGCTCTGCTGCTCCTGGCCTATGACCTTGGGCAACTGACCTCTCTATGAGCCTCAGTTTCCTCATTTGCCAGACAGCCATGGTGCCTTATATGCAAAAGACAGCAAGCTTTCCATTTACACAGACCAGGACTTCTCAGACAATCACGCAGGCCAATTGCTGGGGAATCTGTTAAATGCTGGCTCTGATGCAATGGGTCTGGGGAAGTGCCTGGGGTTCTGCATTTCTAACAGGCTCCTGGGGACAGCAATGCTCCAGGTTCAGGGACTGCACCTTGAGTAGTTGAGGCTTAACCTAGACCAGGGGTTGGTAAACTTTGGCATGGGCCTGCCGTCTTCTTTTGTACGTCAAGTTCCATTGGAATATGACCACACGTGTATTTACATATTGTCTATAACGTTTTTCGTGCTACGGTGAGAGTTGGGCAGTTGCGGTAGAGGCTGTGTGGCCTGCAAAGTCAAACATATTTACTATCGGGCCCTTTACGGCATGAGTTTGCCAACCCCTGAAGCCACGTTGAAAGAATGAAACGAGAAGATGGATTCGAGGCCACTTGGCCCAGACAGAAAAAGGGCTGGGTTCACAGCACGGTCCGCAGAGCTGGCTCGGTAGGCATCTGTGTCCTCCTCCTTACCCAGGAAGGTCCCTCAGCTAAGACCGAGCATGGGAGATGGAGGACAGGCTGGGGAAGAAGCCACGAAAAAAAGGGTGTGAGACAAAGTCACTCTGGAAAACCCTCCCCTCCGTGGGCCTTCACCCTTCCTGCCTCGGCCTCTGCTGGGCACCTGGTGAAACTGGGGGCTCTGGGTTCCCCAGGGAGTTGGCACAGCCCCTAAGGCTTCTTGCAGCCTCCCCCAGCCTCCCTGGAAACCCCTCAACCTCTGACGACGAGGCCCAGCTTCACCCTTGCTGTCCCTGCTCACGGGGGCTCATCAGAGGAGCACCACCAGGGTGCATTCAGTTCCGCCGGCTCCTCATCGAAATGAGAGATCTGCCGTCCAGGCAGCCATGAAGCGCTGATAACACTCTTGCAGGTGAACCTCCTCACTTATCACTGCCACGGTCACCTCTGTCTCCAAAGACTTCTTTTCCTGAAAAAAAAAAAGCCTGGGATATGTGATGGGTTTGGCTGTGATAAAAAAAAAAAAAAAAAAAGAAAAGCAAGAGGAACATTTTATTCTTCCATTGCTGGCATCCGCACCCCCACCTCCCTTCCCCCTCTTGCCAAGGGGCTGCCTATCCCACCTTCTCCCCAGCTCCTGCCTGCCAAGACCAGGAACCAGGTGGAGGAGGGAGAAACGTGGTGTCATTAGATCGGGTTTTCTCCCCACATGGCAACAGTTGCCACATAAAAGAGATCCCGGCCCAGACTCGGCCTGGGTTTGTTTGGCCAACAAAGCCGGTGTTTGTTCAGGAATCAATAGCGAGGGTGATGAGATGGAACAAGGACGAGGGGTGTCCGAAAGCCTGGTCCCCTGTCCCCTGCCCCTCCTGGCCAGACTGTCCTCCGGATCCTCTCTGCCTCTGAGCCCAGCTCGTCTCTCTCACAGTCTGGGCTTCTGGGTCTCTGTCCCCCTGGGTTTCTTTGCCTCTGTCTCCCTGTCTCTCTCTCTCCCCCTCTTTCTGTTTCTGTCCTTTGTCCCTGTGCACGGCTCTCTCCATCTGTCCCCTCTACACCCTTCCTCTTTCCAGCTCTGTCTCTCCCTCTTCCATCTGTGGGTTTCCACCTGCGTCTCTCTCTTTCCCTCTTTCTCCTTGTCTCTGTCCCTGTCTCTCCCGTGACATTTGTCTCTTCCCTCTGCGTCTCTGTCTTTCTCAGCATTTCTGTCCTGTGTTGGTTCCTGTGTGTGTCTCCTTCTCCCCACCTTCTGCCCTGCATCTCTGCCTCAACCCTCCCACTCAATTAGAAGAAACCATCTTGGCCATCAGCCTCTGGGCCCTGTACATATCAGTGTGAACTTTCTGTGTCCCAGATTGTGCCCTGATGGGTCACAGGGATGGCTTAGGGTCCAGAGCTGCTCACATCATGGCACACCTCCCCCATCTCCTCCAAGGACTCTGCTGGAGGAAGGCGCAAGTGTGACAAATGGGACCAGAAGCCCTGGGAGTAAGAGTGGGTCCTAGGGCTTGGAGGAGAGACTGAGTTAATGCCTGAAACTTAGTAGGCATCCCGGCCTCGTTCTCCAGGAGCTCACAGCCCTACAGTACCCCCATTCCCAAATATCGACCACCCAGGCAAGGTGACCAGGACCTGATTGCTTAAGGCAGATCGGTTTTAAGCCAGACTTGAGTCAGAGCAGGGTTTAAATACTGTTTGTGCCACTTACTAACTGCGTGACCCTGGGCAAGTCACTTAACCTCTCTGTCTCGATGTCCTCACCTGCAAATAGAGGTAATGGCAACACCTGCCTCGTGGGTCAACATGAGGATCAAGTTATTTAAATTATGTTATGCACTTAGAACAATGCCAGATAGTAGACAGATAGTAGTCATGCCACTAATATTAGCTTGTATTATAATTATGAGAATCATAAGACGAGTGAGCTACTGTTATAATTCATACCTTGGTTTAGGGGGAAAGGATATTTTCGGGGGTTTTGAGGAATGAGTAGGAGTTTGCCAAGCTTACAGAGGACCTTTCTTCTAAAGTTGGTGGTACAACATGAGTCAATGTCATTTTATAGATGAGAAAATAGAAGTCCAGAGAGGGGAAGTGGACCTAAAGTCATAATTACAAATCCCAAAGAAGAGTGTGGCAAGCCGATAGGTTTATGTCAATGGTCATTCTGATCCTGGCCTTGAGACCTCAGCAACAAAAGGGTTAATGGATTGTTTCATCCTCATGTGAACACAATGGTCTCTGATTCTCCTGCTTCTCTTCAATATGTCCCTGTTCCCTCTGCTGTGAGCACAGTCAGCCATCCCAAAGCCTGGGATGGGGATGGGCCTGGAGTTGCGGGGGCAGCCAGCCACCGGCAGAGCCAACTGGAGGATTCCTGGCCCGAAGCAGCTTGCAGATGCTGGAAGAAATGAAGAAAATGTTCCTCGGATCAGTTGATTGGTATTTAGATCTCTCCAGATCCAAAAGTCGCAGCCTCTTGGCAGCCTAAGTGACTCCAAGATGCTGCCAGTTTGCTTGGTCTTTGGGGCTGCGTGGAAGAGTTGGGAGTTCTCTATTTTCTTGCTTTCTTTTTTCGATTTCCTTTTTCAGCCTTTGAGGCTGCTTGGAGAAAGCTGGTAGCTACCTCTCTCAATCTCTCTCTCTCTCTCGCTATATATATATATATATATATATATATATATATTCCTCTATTCTTTCCTTTACATCATTTCTGTGCAATGAGGAAATCTCAGATAGTAGGAAATGGCCTTTTCTTTCTCTTTCAGCTTAGGGTACCCCACTCAGCCCTTGAGGTCTATCCACACACCGTCACTGCAGAGAGACTCTGTAGCACTAAGACCGCAGCGCCTGGGTTTGGATGCTTCATACTGATTGTGGCAGGCGGGCTCTGATGTGGCTCTCCATGGTCCCACCTTCTGGCATTTACACCATGATATTTCCTCCCCTTAAGTGTGTCCCACCTTCTGGCATTTACACCATGATATTTCCTCCCCTTAAGTGTGTCCCACCTTCTGGCATTTACACCATGATATTTCCTCCCCTTAAGTGTGAGCTGGACCTAGTGACTTGCTTCTAAAAAATAGTGATTCTTGTGCCTCAGCCTCCCAAGTAGCTGGGACCACAGCTATTTTTAGTAGAGAAGGGGTTTCACCATGTTGGCCAAGATGGTCTCGATCTCCTGACCTCCTGATCTGCCCATCTCAGCCTCCCAAAGTGCTGGGATTACAGGTGTGAGCCACCACACCCGGCTCCTTTCCCCACTTTGTTGTGTCCTTCATCTTTCGAAAATCACTACCAGCTTGGTGACCTTTGTCCCCTTCCTGTATACCCCCTCAGTCTTTCTCACAAATGCCTTTTACCCCAGCTTCCTACAGCTGCTCTGCCCACGCGGTTGGGGCAAACATCACCAGCCTCGACTCCCTGTGCCATCCACCATAAGCACCAGGGCACATCCCCTTGAGCCTGAGACATGTGCAGTGTCAACAAGTGGCAGTGTGAAGGTGACGTTTTCTTCACCCAGCCACCACCCATGCGGCCAGCCCATCCATCACTCCTCAGTGCACCCAATGCATCCAATTTAAATAAACAAATCCCCCAAACAGGACCCAGTCATGGAAACGCTGACAGACCCTTATCTGAGGCCTCTCCGGGTGTGCACAGGTCTATCATGATTTGGGCCTCACTGAGGTGGAGGAGTTATTGCGATTGTGCCGCACCTATGACAGTTTAATAAGATCTTGAAAATCAGGGGCATTACATCGTGCAGCTGCTCATGAGGACAAAAAGGGAAAAAAATGGCTGGTAGTTTTCTATCATGGGCTCTGTTTTTTTTTTAATACCTGAGTAGGACCTCCAGACTATATAATTCATTGCATGTGTGTGGGGGAGGGCAGGCAGAGGGGTTGGGGGAGGGCAGGTGGGGGGTGCGGGGTGGGAACTAGAATGCCACTGAGCAGTGGTGAGACAAGACTGAGGGAAGATGTCCACAAAGAGGCTTATTTTGTCTACACAGGCTGTATCTTGGAGGACGTGACCACGTCTGGGCAGTGGAGAAAAACAGACCCAGGTTCGAGGCCTGCATCCTTCGCTCCCTTTCCTTCCTTCCCTCCCTTCTTTCTATGAATATTTGTTAACTTCCAACTTTGTCTCTGGCCCACTGCTACGCACTAGGAGACTGTAATAACCCAAGTGCGTCCAGGTTCTGCCCTCTAGGAGCCAGGATATATGATTAGGGGGAATACAGTGGGCTCACAGAATGTCTTTGTTTTTGCCTCCTCAAAAGGAGGAGACTAGGGATCAGGACCTCAGATATGCAACAGACTTGGGCGCAGGGAGTGTATTTGGAGGTGATCCCAGGTAGCAGGGCTGGGGAGCAGGGGAAGAGACAGGGAAGAGAAGAAAATTCCAGTGAAGGGCATGCGCTTGTTCTGGTTATCACTGTGGGTAACTGGGGCTCGACACTGCTGGAGACATTCTGAGGAACAGTGTAGAATGGGCCACAGCTTTGAAAACCCTGAGGCAGGAAAGCAGGGAGACACCCACTTATGGGACGCTGGCCACAGGCAAGGTCATGTTTACCATTGATGGGCTGGAATCAGTGGGTCAAGAGGGTGTGGCTGGTAGCACCATGGACAGCTCCCATATTGGTACAGTGGGGAGCCAGGGTCAGCTGGGTGATCAGGGTGGGCTTTCTGGAAGAAGTTGAAACTGAGAAGAAGTTAAATGGGGCAGAATATGGAGGAAAGTGCATTCTAGGAAGGTGAATAGCATATGCAAAAAAGGCTCAGAGGCAGAAGGAGTGTGGTGCTTTTGAGGACTGACAGGGACCAGGTGGTAGGAGCAAAGAGAATGAGGTGAAAAGAAACAGCGCAGGGGACAGGAGGGAGCTGAACTCAACTCAGACCATGTGAGACTCAAGGCCTTTGGTGGGAAGAGGGAAGCATCAACGAACCAGGTACGAGGACATCAGATATACAACTTTAAAAGCCCATCCTGGCGGGGTACGGTGGCTCACGCCTGTAATCCCAGCACTTTGGGAGGCTGAGGCGGGTGGATCCCGAGGTCAGGAGTTCAAGACCAGCCTGGCCAAGATGGTGAAACCCTGTCTCTACTAAAAATACAAAAATTAGCTGGGCATGGTGGTGGGTGCCTGGAATCCCAGCTACTCAGGAGATAGGCAGGGAATTGCTTGAACCTGGGAGGCAGAGGTTGCAGTGAGCCAAGATCATGCCACCGCACTCC
>PVKP010012160.1:0-18607 GCA_004027715.1 Plecturocebus donacophilus | reverse complement strand
TCATGGTCAGCATACCCCTTGTCCCCCAGAGCTGTTACGAGTAGTAAAGATGGTCGCCTTGGCAGTGGTGGCTAGCACAGAGACTTGTGCATGGCGGGCACTTGGAAACCCTGTATTTCTTCCTTCCTTCCCCTCTGTTTCTGCTTTCTGACTTCAGAGGTCTGTCCTGCTGAGTACAAGTGAAGAAATGGGCTTCATGCATGTATTATTGATTAATTTATTGGTGATATTAGAAAGAGGATGGTTACTTGGCCTTGGCCTCGGGACAGTCCCCTCTCTACAGAATGAGATGTAGGTGTCTGCCCAGTGACACTGTGTCAACTGTTGAGTCCTCTGCATAGGAGAATGAGCTGAAGACGTCTGTGCCAAATGTGGTATCCTCCAGACTCTCTTGTGCCAGGCTGTTTGCAAAGGGGACTTTCCAGGCTCTCTCCCCCATCATGACACCCCCATTGAGCTCTTGTCTCAAGATTTTTCTTGATTAGGCTTTTGAGTCAGAAATCCAAGGCAGGCTTTGCCAGAGAAGCCCTGGGGTTAAGCATCTTTTACTTGCAATGGAAAACACCCCAGGGGTTAGAAGTTCTTAGTCACTCACACTTTGGCGTGAATTGCTTTGAAAGACTGTGCATGTGTTAAATGCTAAGGGCAAGTGGCCAGGTTAGTAAGTCCTGATCCGCCTCATGAGCTTGGCCACCTTCCTGCTAGTCTCTGCTAGGCTGGAGGGCAGAGAGGATGGGCGAACCAGAGACCACACTCCCTTCTTCTCTCTGGCAATCCCTTTTCCAATTTGTATAATTGACAAGTTGAGTTATGGGTCCCTAAGGCCTTGGCATTTTGGGGTGCCAAATGGAATTTTTATGACACCCAGAATATAGCAGGCACCAAGTAAACATCAAAAATGCGGATGGCTGAATGGATAAACAGATGAATGGACAGACGGATGAACGAATGGGTGCGGACTCAGTGAAGGAGCCGGTGGCTGGATAAGCAGCTGCACCTGAGTGTCAGTGAGCAGACTTTGGTGAAGCCTGTTAGGGTTGGTGGTTCACATCCTGGAACTCAGGGCTGACTGTTAGGGTTGGTGGTTCACATCCTGGAACTCAGGGCTGGCTGTTAGGGTTGGTGGTTCACATCCTGGAACTCAGGGCTGGCTGTTAGGGTTGGTGGTTCACATCCTAGAACTCAGGGTTGGCTGTTAGGGTTGGTGGTTCACATCCTAAAATTCAGGGCTGGCTGTTTGTGTTTGAAGACTCTTTCCCAAGAGGGCCCCTCAACTACAGATTCTAATGAACACCTCATTTTGCCTCTGAATTGCCTGGGAGTATCCCAGTCAGATGGTCCTCTACTCCAGGCTACTGGGTTTTAAGTGGCGGTGACATATATGTTCAGGATCTGTGTCCTCAGGCACAGGGAATGTCACAGGAATGTCCTGTCCTGTGGGGGTAGCGGAGACGATGTAAATGACAAGCGATAAACCAGGCCTATTTACTGAAAAACTTTTTTAGAGACAATCTCACTGTCATCCAGCCTGGAATACAGTCATGCAAGCATTGCTCGCTGCAGCCTCAAATTCCTGGGCTCAACCAATCTCCCACCTTAACCTCCTTAGTACCTGGGATTATAGGCATGCAGCATCATGCCCGGCTAATCTTTTTTAAATGTATGGAGATGTGGGGGGTCTTACTTTGTTGTCCAGGCTGGTCTCAAACTCCTGGATTCAAGTGACCTTCCTGCCTTGGCCTCCCAAAGTGCTGGGATTACAGGTGTAAGTCACCATGTTTGGCCCTTATTCACTCTGATGCCATCTGTGGAATTCCCCTAGAGCAGTGCCCAGGCTCTGAAGATGGTGTTTGGAGGTACCCGGAGAGAAGATGCAGAAGTTGTCTGCTGCCAGGACATCTTCGGGTTTTATTTCTTTGCTGTTTTCTTGTTTGATGTCCCTTCTAACCATTCACCCACTCACCTATTTAGCTTGTACTTACCCATCATCTAGCCAACTATTTACTCAACTCTCCACCCACTCATTCTCCGAACTCCCCTCAACCATCTGCCTACTCACCCATCGACTGCTCATTCACAAGCCTATCCATCTATCAATCCGTCCATCTATTCACCCACCAACCCACTCATCCATCCATCATCCATCCATCCATCCATCCATCCATCCATGCATTTATCCACTTATTTATCCATCCACCCATACATCTATCCTTTCACTCCTCCATCTATCCATCCACCCATCCACCCATCTACTCATCCACCCATCTATTTATCCACCTATTCATCCATTCACCCATGCATTCACTCCTGATTCATCCATCCACTCACCCAGCCATCTACTCATTCATCTATCTATCTATCTATCTATCTATCTATCTATCTATCTATCCATCCATCCATCCATCTATCCATCCATCCATATATCTATCCACCCATCCACCCATTCATCTATCTATTCATCCATCCATCCACTTATTTATCCATCCATCCAGTTACTTATCCATCCACCCATCCACCCATCTATTCACTCCTCCACCCACCCATCCATCCATCCATCCATCCCAAGCACTCATACCCCCAGTAACCTAACTAGTCTACTATCTAGTCTGTGCCAGGACTTGTTCCATACATTGGGCACAGCAATGAGGATGTGATAGGGCCAATGCATTAACAGAGTCTCCAGTAATGGAGATGTTCATGATACAGGCAATTATAATCAAGACAGCTCAGCACTGTAATCAGAGCAGCACAGAGGACTCTGGGAGCCCAGAGGAGGACCACACTGCCTCAGTTTTCTTGGAGCCTTCACAGATGGTGTTCCTCTGCCTGGAACACTCTTTCTTCCCCTTGTCATCTGTATCACCCCCACTTATCACTTAAGTCGCATCCTGGTACACCTCATGAGAGAGCTGTCTCCAATCATCCTTCCTCTTTTCTCTGGATTGCAATTTTCCACCAACTTTTGGAGCTGGGTCTATGTCTTATTCCTTCCTTGGCTGGCCCATCGTAAGTGCGCTGCAAATGTTTGAGGAAAAGATGAAGGCAGATGACTAGACCAAGAAGAGGGAGAAAAATGACAGAGTACATTAGAATGACAGGGATGTCCAGGCCAGGCCCTGAGTCAAGACTAGGGGCCCATGCAGCTAGACAGTGATGGACATGAGACTCTGAAACCAGGTGACCCCAAATCCCAGGCCCAACACATTAAGACAACTCTTCCCCCGAAGGTCAATATACTCATTTACAAAATCTGGAGAACCGTCACTGCCCTCTGAGGTTCTGTACAGCATTAAAATGTGCATTTAGTTCATGTCGTCTGTATGAGTTTTCTGTTGCTGCGCTAACAAATTACCTCCAACTTCGTGACTTAAAAACCATACAAATTTATTGTTTTTAGCTCTGGAGGTCAGAAGTCCAAATGCATCTTCCAGGCTAAGATTGAGGTGTCAGCAGAGCTGCATTCCTGTTTCTTCCCTAAGAGAAAATCTGCTCCTGGTCTTTTCTAGCACTGGAGACCACTTGCATTTTTTGGTTCGCGGTCCCTTCCACCACCTTTAAAGGCCATCACTGTAACTTCTGCTTCTGTTATCACAACTCCTCTCTGTTGTCTTGATCCTCCTGCCTTCCCCTTATCAGGACTCTCGTGATGAGATCTGCCTTCATCGTCCAGGGTAATCTCCCTATATTGAAATCCTTAACTGCATATTTGCAAAGTCCCTTCTGCCATGAAATTCACAGGTTCCAGGGGTTAGGGTGTAGACATCTTTGGGGGACCCCCTAATCTGTCAAACACATCCTCTCAGAAACAGAAAGTAAGATGGGAATAGTAAGAGGAGGGCGCTGAAGGAGGAGGTGGAGACGGCTGCCAGGCAGTGATGCTGGTTTGACTCCTGCGCCAGGAGATGGGGAAGGAAGGAGAGGAAGTGAAGGAAGAGTCTCAGGTGGCCACACAGTTCTAATAAAAAGTTTCAGCCAGACCAATGGGGACTCCTTGAGCCAAAGTCACACAACAGAGGAGTCTGGGTCTTGCAAAACTGGGCCTGCCTCAGTATACCCATCAGACTCATTCCCTGGCTGGGAGTACCTCAAGGGAAACCTGACCTTGGTACAAGTATCTCTTGCATGGAAATGCTCATAGCTGACAATCTCCACCTCTTCAATTCACAGACATAGAAACTGAGGATCAGAGGGGAATGCACTTTGCTCCAGGTCACCCAACAAATCCATGGTAGGGCTGGGATTCCCAAGCCCGGAGCTCCTAACCTGCTTCCCCTGCTTTGTCACCATCAGAAACATCTGTGAAATGGGCACAATCAGAAGCGGCTATCTGTGAACAAAGTCATCACCCCCTATCCAACAGAAGGGCATACGTCTCTTTAATAATGAATAAAATGTCAGACCCTAGCATGAAGGGGTGAAAATGAATATTCATCCAGCTCCTACTGTATGCCAGGATGGTTCTCATGTCAATTTAATATTAACTCGTTCTTCTGTATGTTCCCCAAATTTTACAAGGTGAGGATAATCTTTTCATTTCACAGATGGGGCAGCAGACGCAGAGAGGTAATGGAGTCTGCACTGTGGCGAGTGGCAGAGCTGGCACGTGAGCCTGAACCTGTCCTGATCTGAGGACCTCCTCTTGCCATCGCTTCTTTCTGCCCCGTGCTAAGCGGGCACATTTAGCGTTCCTTCAAACCCTGCTCAGTCTGCAGATGAGGTACATTATTAATACAGTTGACCCTTAAACAACGCAGGGGTTAAGGGCGCTGAGTCCCCCACTGTGCATAGACACAAATCTGTGTATAATTTTTCACTCCCCAGAACTTAACAGCCAATAGCCTAATGTTGACCAGAAGCATTACTGAGAACATAAACTGTGAGATAATTCATATTTTGGGATATATATATATATATATATATATATATAATGTACCATATTCTTACAATAAAAAGCTAGGAAAAAAATGTGTATATATATTATATACCATATTCTATACCATAATATATGGTTTATAATATATATACACATATATAAAAATATATATTTATTATAAGAATATGGTATATAACATATATGCACATATATAAAAATATATATTTATATATACATATGTAAATATACATATACATATATGGTATATAATATATATGTGTACATATATGTATTATATGATATGATATGTATGTATATACCATATATGTATATGTATATTTACATATGTATATATAAATATATATGTGTACATATATCATAGAATATATGTATATGTATATGTATCATATACCATATATGTATATATAATATATATATTTGTATACTATATATGTATATATGTTATATACCATATTCTTACAATAAATATATATTATATATATGTGTATATATATTATATACCATATTCTATA
Source organism: Plecturocebus donacophilus (assembly GCA_004027715.1). NCBI lineage: Eukaryota > Metazoa > Chordata > Mammalia > Primates > Pitheciidae > Plecturocebus > Plecturocebus donacophilus. The sequence continues at coordinate 13,201 of PVKP010012160.1, read as the reverse complement.
TATTCACAATATATGATATATAATATATATACACATATGTATATCTCCCTAGCTTTTTATTGTAAGAATATGGTATATAATATATATATTCCAAAATATGTGTTATCCCACAGTTTATGTATGGTATTATGGTATATATGTATATTATACCATATTCTTACAATAAAAAGCTAGGGAAAAGAGAATATTATTAAGAAAATCATAAGGAAGAGGAAATATATTCACGATTCATTAAATGAAGTGGATCGTAGTAAAGGTCATCAATCTGGTCACCTTCAAGTTGAGTAGGCTGAGGGGGAGGACGAAGAGGAGGGCTGGCCTTGCTGTCTCGGGGCTGGCAGAGGTGGAAGAAAATCCGCAGAGTTCAAACCCACCTCCTGTTTCCTGAGCAGTGACCACCTGCCTGGCCCTACTGGAGCTATTGCACTCTCCTTACTGTGACCTCCATTTTACAGATGAGGAAACTGAGGCTAGGACAGGCATGGCCACACAGAGAGGAGAAGCATAGCCAGGATCTGAACGCTCTCTCCTGGGCCGAAGTGTGTGTCCTGGACAGGCTTAGTGGAGGATGCCTCATCTTGGCCTGGACAGTCCCAGGCTCCCCAGGGCCAGTAAAGAACAGCACCTGCCTTGTCCCTCATTCCTCCCTTACATCCGTGGCATCTGGGTGGGCCACGGGGGAGACAGCTGGAAAGCGGTGCGGCTCCTAGACGGATGAGGGCCATTATTGTCTCTTCACGGTGCTAATAGCCGTGCAGGCACGTGGAGCAGGCCCGGAAGATGGATAGTGTCTCTGACCTCCCCACCACGCCCACCTCTGTCTCCTGCCTTCTTCTTCAGGGAATGTGGCCTTTGCCGAGAGGCCACCTTTGGCTCCTCTTCCGAATCAGGAGAGGGCCTGGAGGGAGGCGCTGAGGCACACCGACCTCGGCCAAAGCATTCTCCCTATTCTGCCGTGGAGGAAACTGAGTCCAGGTTACATTACAACAGCCTGACTAGAGGCAAGAACTAGCTCAGAGACACCTTTCTATCCCAGTGGTTGGATCAGCGCAGGGCTTGGCACTTACAGAAAACAATGGTGATAACAGAAATTCTAGTAATGATTATGACCGTCACTGTTTACCCAGAGCCCTGAACGCTAACAGTCCGTGCCTTGTTTACCAGGCGATCTTATATGTATTTATTTATTTAGAGACAGTCACACTCTGTCGCCCAGGCTGGAGTGCAGTGGCGTGATTTTGGCTCCCTGCAACCTCAGTCTCCAGGGCTCCAGCAATCCTCCCATCTCGGCCTCCTGAGTAGCTGGGACTGCAGGCACCTGCCACTAGAGGCATGGATAATTTTTGTATTTTAAGTAGAGGCGGTGTTTCTCCACGTTGCCCAGGCTGGGGTCGACGTCCCAGGCTCTTGCCATCCTACTGCTTCGGCATCCCAAAGTGCTGAGATGACAGGCATGAGCCCCTGAGCCCAGCTATCAGATACTCTTATGATGGAGGTGCCATCCACATCTTACAGATGAGAAAGTCAGGTCTCAGTCTTGTATGTAATTTGCCTGAGGATACAAGATTTCGACAGACAGAAGCATGATCTGAACCCAGGACCGGCAGCTCTCAAGCCCTTGTGCTTTCATTTCCCAAACCATGCTGCCTTTCATGTCACAGTGTGATCTCCAGTAAAGTATTTTTCCTTAACCTTGGGCTCTGTGCTAGATGTGGACCTTGGAGCATGCGTGGTAGGGTGCATGCAGGGAATATCTCCAGGTTAAAATGGTAATTTTGGCAATGACCATTTACCATTCAGCTATCAGCATGGTCTGAATCCATGGGTAGGGTCTTATGGTCCCCAAATTACAAAAGGGGGAACTGAGGCTCCCTGAGACGTGGTGACCCCTCACCCCCATACTGAGTCTAGTGTCAGGGTCAGCCCCGCTGGAAAAACACATACATAATTTTTTCCGGTGTTCACTTACATTTTCTTCCTTTCTGCAAGAGCAGGTCCTGGCCGGGAGCCTCCTGGGGAAGACGAGACGGAGGCATTCTCAAGAGGCCTCCCTCCCCGTGGCCTGTCTGTAGCTCCGGAAGCCAGCAGCCAGATGTTTAGCGTCCGAAGAGAAGGCTCCAGCTGTGGCCCTGGACACCCAGGGCCTCCTTGGCTGACCCCATGGGGCTGAGTGGGACACCCTTAGCCGCAGGGTTCAGCCCAAGGTCGGGTGTGGGCTGGAGATGCGCCTCTGCAGGTGTGAGGGCTTGCAGGAACCTTCCGGATCCATCCCTCTGGGCTGAGGAGGTCCCACTCACCCTGCTCTTCAGTGGCCCTCACCCCAACACCCGTCAATGTCAAGATCACCTTAGGGCTGGCTTCTGTAGGCCAAGTAAGTAGGAGGTTCCAGATGACTGGCTGTGCAACTTGGGCAGGTCACTCACCCTCTCTGCGCCTTATTCTCCTCAACTGTAGGAAGGAGTGAGACTGGCTAGATCATCTCTCATAGTTTCTCTGGCCTCAAGAAACCCAGATACCAGCCCAAGAAGACAACCCTGCCCGCTGATAGGACTTTTACAAGTGATTTTCCCTTTGGGCTCCACGGTGTCCCTATCTGTAAAATGCCATTATAATGCCTACTCCGCAGGTAATGTGACAATCTTAGCGGGGGCTCTACCCAGCGTCCACACTGAATAAGTGGGAGATGTTACCATTAAATTGAAAAAGCAGCATCATCAGAAAACCCTCCCAAGAGGGCATTTAATGCCATATTTTAGCTGGTGGGGACAAGGGAGGCCAAGTCCCTGCTGTGCCAATTTCCATCCAGGTGAACCTCGGTTTTTCTCCTCCGTGGGTTTGAATAACTCATAGATTCTGTGAGGATGGAGCAAGAGGGATAAAAGGGCACAGCTGATAAATGACACTCCTCTTCTCGTCCCCTTCTCGGTTCCTCCTCCTCTTCCTCCCCCGTCCTCCTCTTCTTCCTCTTGTTCTTCTTCCTCTCTCTTCTTCTTCCTTCTTTCTCCTCCCTCCTCCTCCTCCTCCTCCTTCTCCTTCTGCTCTGCTTCTGCATAAAAATGGGGTCTCCTCCGTTGCCCAGGCTGGTGTGTGGAAGTGGGTTTATAGCTTCCCGTAACCTCAAACTCCTGGGCTCAAGCCATCCTTCGGCCCCGACCTCCCGAGTAGTTGCGATCACAGGCACGTGCCACCACACCTAGCTAATTTTAAAAACATTTTTGTAGAGATGGGGTCTCACTATGTTGCCCAGGCTGGTCCCGAATTCCTGGCCTCAAATGATATTCCTTCCTTGGCTTCCCAAAGTGTTGGGATTACGGGAGTGAGCCACTGTGCCCGGCTTCCTCTTCCTCTTCCTCTTTCCTCCTTCCTCCACTTCCTCCTCCTCTATCCATCCCTTTTTGAATCCTTCCTCTCCCACAATAGTGCCAAGAGGGACAAGGAACGGGTGATGCCAGCAGTTTCTCCTCCTGTAGGTAGGCTCCCCGATGCAGGAGGCTTCTAAGGAAAGGAGCCCACGTGACCCCCACTCAAGTTCCCTGAGTTGGAGGAGAGGGGAACTTGAGGGGAGGGTCATGGTGGGGCCCCAGGGGTATCTTGGCATGGGGTTTGGTCATTAGAGGTGGCGGACAGGGCTAACTTAGAAAACATTGGGCCTGAGAGTGACATTCTGGGGCCTAGGGTGCCATAGGGTGATGGCCTTTTCACCTCTAAAGCCTTCTCCAGCTTGAAGCCCCTGAATAAAACTCACTGGGAGGCAAACTTGAAATTTCCCAAAGCCACAGAATCTCTGGCCAGCCCTAAGACTGAGGGCAAGGACAGCCACGCCCCCGCCTGCCCCCTGGGGTGGGCCTCAGAGCCAGCTGGCTCTCTCTCCTTGGGGAGGGAGGGTGGGAGGCCCCTGGGCCTCCATTGTGATTTCTGGGTGATGTTAACTCTGGCCGGCCCACTTCATCGGGGACTGGTATGTGGGATTTTCAATCAGTCGCTTCCCAAACATCCATGGGCCCTGGGAATCACTTGGAACTCCTGTTAAAATACAGACTGGGATTCAACAGCTCTGGGCATCCAGTTTGCAGGGCCCAGTGCAAAATGACAATGCAGGCCCCTTGTTAAAAAATTGTTGGAAGGAATTTCGAGATGATCACAGCAGAGTGTGAAGTCAAGCCTGGGGCCCTTCTCGCTCAGAGCTGTGTGTGCATGTGACTCTGTAGGTCGAGTGTCTGTGAAGCTGGCCTAAGACTCTGTATTTTAATAAGTTCCAGGTGAAACTGATGTTGCTGGTCCCGGCCACGCTTTGAGGAGCCGGGGCTTAAATGGTAGCCAGGGAAGCATTAAATGGTCAGCTGGTGTCAGGAGACTCGGGGTCTAGCCTTGTGAACTTGCACCACGACCTTGTCCTCCCTGGGACTTGGTTCCCCAAATGGAAGGTGAGAGGGCCAGCTGCGATGGCCTCTAAGCCACCTCCCCTCGGGCACCCTGTCTTCCCATGTAACTCCCAACCTGTGGCCTCTAAACCGCCAGCCAGGATCAAATTGCCAAAGTCGCCTCTGCCATCCAGTGCGGCTGGGAATGCTTTTTGAACAAAGCCCACGTTCCTGGTTGAGCCTGTTGATTTCCGGGTTCCCAAGCCCACCACCAGGCTGCAGTGTCCTTGCCAAGCCAGCACTGACGAGTAAACAAACAGGAAAACTCCAGCAAGCAAATAAATAAACAAATCACCACTGCAACCCATCACGTCCCCCTTTGCCGTGGCGGCGTCTTTTCAAAAACAAGTGTCCTGGTGACAATGTCCAGACATCAGGGCCCTGCCGGGGAAGAGGGTAGGGCTGGGGCGCTGGGGAGGACAATTGGAATAAAACGGAGGTCAGACCCCCAAGAAGGACCGGCCGACTTTAATCCCATAATGCAAGTCTTGTGGGGGCCGGATTTGGCCTTCGAAGGCTCCCAATGGACTCTTGTGAAGACAGCAAGCACCATACAGGGATAAAGTGGCTTTTAGAACTATTAGAAAGTGGGTGTGCTGGGAATGGGGGGGCAGAGGGGGGCCGGGACGGGAACATTAAAATTCTGCTCCTGCCCAGGGTTTCTGGGCTCCGGCTCGCCATGCGAGCATCGATCTGTTCCAGCATTTGACTTTCAACCATGACAAAACTGTGGGCAAATTAATTGTTCTCCAGGATATTAAACATCAGACTCCATTAATCCTTTCTGAGCGAGATGCTCGCTGCATACTAATCGGGAGGGTTCCAGGCTGCCACGGGGTGTTTATCCTGCCACGGAGACCCCACTGGGTCCCGCCCCTCCTCTGTCTCCCTTGGGTGGGGGTGCCGAGGGCTGAGCACCCTTCTCCACACCCTGTGCTACCTCTATTTCCCTTTGTGGCTGGGGACAGAGGGGAAACAGGTGGACCCAACCTGAAACCTTCCCCACCCCCACCCAGGCGTCTTCTTCCCGGGAAGCCGGGGGACTGGTAGCAAGATTGTTTTATGCAAATTCCAATATCTGTATGCAGGCACGGCCGTGAGGATGAACACAAGAAATAATTGCCAAATTATGCACGTTGAGTTGGTTTTCCTGAATCTCGAGCCCTTAAAAGAAAGAGAAGAAACACGGCGACTCGAGTGTCTAAAACAGACAAACAACCTCTTGGCTCTGGTCACCCAAGGTGGGTGGGCCACCGCGCTGGCTGGGAACAGACAGAACAGAATCTTTGTGGGTTTTGAGGGGATGGCGTGCTGGGCCCTGCATAGGAGTCAGGGGGTCTGAGCTCCAGGCTGCCACCGGGTTGCAAGCTGCCTTTGGGCAAGTCACGTCCCTTCTTTTGGCCTCAGTTTCCCATCTGCAGAAGAAGAGAGCGAAAGCCCCACAATGTGTCATTTGAAATGTGGATGGGGTGTAGCGGGGGAGCTGAGCTCAAGTCAGGGCTGACCAGAGGGGCACAGCAAGGGTCTGTGGGGAGAGGGAGGGTCTCCGCGGCTTCAGCTTGCTCCGGAAATCACCCTTGTCTCTTTTTCTATGGTCACAATTCTTTTATTTCCATAGGGTCTTGGTGTACTCAACTCATGTCAGGGAGGCTGGTTGAGATCATGGACCCATTTTACAGAGTGTGGCTCAGAGCAGCACAGGACCAAGCCAAAGCCATGTCCCGTAGGAGGCCGAACAAGGATCAGAGCCCCTCTCTGTGCTGTCATCTGGGGACAATTCTGTCCTTCTCCCACCTCAAGCTTCCTCTGCTGGGTAGCTGTTGACGCCTGCTTCCTTCCCATATGGGCGCTCGGTACTGCACGGAAAAGAAAGCCGTTCTGGCTTCCCACTATCCCAAAGTATCCTGTACACAGGCCCCACCTGGGCCCTCACCCCGATTTAACAAAATCCAGGTCTATCACAGAAGGATGCCTAAATCACCCTCTCCACCATGGCCCCCATCATCCCACACGTTATAAAGCACTTTGCACTCAGCCCTTTCCATGGCTCGCCCCATGGACTGCTGACAACCACTTTTTAAGGGGAGGGTTCTATTAGGATTCTTGCTTTCCGAGGCTCAGAGAGGCCAAGCTACTTGCCCAAGATCACACAGTAAGTGACTGTGCTAGGATTCAAGCTTGCATCTGTCTGACTTCAAAGCCCACTGGCTCTACTACATATGTATCTCATCTTCAGTTCCCCTTTCCTCCCGGTCTGGGGGACCACGGAGGCTTCCCCACTCTTTGCTGTTTCCACCACCCCCAGTTTCTGCCAGCCTTCCTTTTGGGACTGTAGTGAGCAGAGCGGAAACACTGCCAGCAACTCACTAACTACGGGGATATTTATGCCTCTGCAAACACCACACACGGCTTTTGCATGATTTGGGGCTAAATGCAGTGTTACTTAATTAATGCACATGTAACACTCGAGAATATTACACCTATTAGAACTCATGGACAATTAACACCCGCAGGCCGCTGCCACCACCACGTCCCGTAGACAAAGGCTCCAGAGGCGCCTCGGTGCTGAATCAATTGCCCGGGAAAATGCCTCCTTGCGCCCGCACTTCGTCTATTTCTGCCACCTTGACCTCAGTGTCTTCCTCTTCCTCTTCCATTTTTAACTTTTCTGTATTCCATCTTTTAGCTTGGACAATTTAGCATCTTGACATATTAAAATGACTACATATAAACATCATATTATACATTATATTACTTATAAAACGTTTCTGCTTCAGGGGTGTTTAGTGCAAAAAAGTCTCTAAGCTCTGGGCTGCCAGGGCTACTGGATCATCAAATATTTTTAACTTCCTGCTTTCCCAAAGGGACTGATTTTCTTTCGCATTTTAATGTTTATAGTAGGAAAAGAAGAGTCACCTCTTCTAGGAAGTATCCCCTGATTGCTCCTGCCCTTTCTTTTTTTTTTCTTTCTTTCATTATTATTATTTTTTTGAGACAGACCTTCACTCTTGTTGCCCAGGCTGGAGTGCAGTGGTGTGATCTTGGCTCACTGCAAACTCCACCTCCAGGGTTCAATCGATTCTCCTGCCTCAGCCTCCCAAATAGCTGGAATCACAGGCAGGGACCACCACGCCTGGCTAATTTTGTATTTTTATTAGAGACGGGGTTTCTCCATGTTGGCCAGGCTGGTCTCCAACGCCTGACCTCAGGTGATCCACCTGCCTTGGCCTCCCTAAGTGCTAGGATTACAGGCAGGCACCATCGTGCCTGGCTAATTTTGTAGTTTTAGTAGAGACGGGGTTTCTCCACGTTGGTCAGGCTGTTCTCGAACTCCCTACCTCAGGTGATCTGCCTGCCTCAGCCTCCCAAAGTGCGCTCCAGCCCTTTTTCATACTTCTCTCTACTGATACCCTCCAGCACTTAAGACATCATTGACTCTGTGAGGCTGGGATCCCCGTTATCTCCCCACCTGGTGGGGGCACACCTCAGAGGGCCCCAATTCTCACAACTGTGAAATGAAACCCAGAAAATGCTTCCATCTGCTCTCTGGGCTGCAGAGAGAATGGGATAAGATTTGGTGCTGTGCAAACCCACAGCTGCGTTTGCTGCAACGTCTTCTCCGTACATTCAGTTTTCCAATCTGTCAAATGGGCGTGCTGATCCCATCCGTGAAAGCTTGTCTGAGCGTTAAAGGACAATCATCACATGTAAGGAGCCCAGCCTACTGCCAAGCCTCCTGTGGTAAGCCACACAGGGCCCCAACTACATAAATCAGGTGTCCCCAACCCCATTCCGAAAATAGTTTTTGAATGCCTGCTGTGTGCAAGGGACACACATGACTCCCTGCTTCAGGAGGCTTCCAGTTTAGTGGGAGTGATAGGCAGTAAACCCACGAACAAGTAAGTAAATGGATAATCCTGGCACACGCTATATGTTAGGAAAGAAATATCTGAATGACAAGATGGTAATGGATAAGGTCTTTCCTGGGTTGGTCAGGGAGGGCTTCCTGGAGGAGGTGCCTTTTGAGAGGAGGCCTGAAGAAAGAGAAAGAGTTGACAGATGACAAGGAGGATGAATAGCTTCGTGTGGTTGGTGCTCTGCCCATATCCTCTTGTCACTCAGCATTCCTCTTCAAGTGGGGGAGATGCCTGCTTGTCCCCAGTGTAGGAGGAAAAGGTGTATAGGGAATAAATGTCCCTTCCTGGGGGGCAGCAGCCCTCCACCAGTGACAGATGGGAGCTGGAGTATAAATACCCCTGCTTCCTTGCTCCCTGAGTGGATGACTCTCAGGTGAATGTTCTTACAAAAAGTCCCCAGCACACCTGAGCCCCGGTCACCCACAGCAAAACCTGCTGTTTTATGGCAGCCAGACTTGAACACCTCCCCTCCTTGCCTCATGCCCTCATCCTCTGTTGATATATCCTGGGATTCCCCTCCCAGATAAACTAGCCCTGCAGTGCTTATCTTGGAGTCTTGCTGCTGACACCTCCCAAGCAGACACTTCAGGGATCAGTGGGTGTCAGATCACCCTGGGCTCCCAGGTTGAGGTTCCTCTAGAATCCTCCCAAGACGCCCCACTCCGTCTGCACCCCCAGGCCCCGCCCGCCCAGGCCTGGGGGATTACAGAGCCCCCAGGGCTGGCCTTCAGATCCATCCCCAGACACTATCTCCAAAAAGAATTAAATAAATACGTCCAGTGGGAGGGGGAGCTCCGGCTTTCACTGCCCGCTGGCGGGAAATTAAATAATGTTCATTTCTACTGCTGTGAGCCGGAACAAGGCTGGCCGAGCTGCAGGGCTGGGCTGGGAGGCGGCGGCGATTGGCAGCTTGTGGCAAGCCCTAAATCAAAGGAGCCGATGAAATTTCTAATAGCAGGAGCGCGACTGGCATCGGCCTATAAATAAAGTTCTGCTCTTGAAAGACAGCTTATTCTAGCCTCACCGCCAAGGATATGAAGCCTGGAGGGCCGTGGCTGTGGCCAGGCTGGACCCCCGCCAGAAGCCAGCTGGGCCGGGAGGCTGGAGTCCTTTCCCAGTTGCTGCCCTGGCTGCTCCTGAAACAGTCCCCAGGGTTCGGCCCTTGGGCATGCCCAGCCCCTAGCTGGGTGGAGGTGTGTGGTGTGTGTTTGCAGGGCAGATTTTACTATTCCCATTGCCCAGATGAGCACACCAAGGCTCCAGGGGTACGTGTTCTGCCAGAGGCCACACAGAATGTCAGCGGTTCCTTTCCAGGTGAAGGGCAGGGAAGGGGAGATTCAGAGTCCTGTCTGATTCCACATCTCACAGCGGTCAAATGGGCGCAAACTGCCCCGTGGAGAACCCAGAGCCACTTCTCAGGCTGGCCAGCCCCGCCTCTCTGTTCTGCATCTCAGGCTGCTCGCAGGAATGAGCCAGCCCCGGAACTTACTCCCAGGTACCCGCTGTCCCAGCTGGGCAGAAGGAAACCTGTCTCAAAGCAACCCTCATGATCTGCTCCTGTGGGCTCCGATCCAGTCCAGTGGCTGGGCCCATAAGCTCTGGAACCGGACTACCTGGGACTGGATTTTGTCTCCAGTGCCCTGGCTGTATGGCCTTGCACAAGTTACCTAACCTCTCTGGGCCTCAGCTTCCTCATCTGTGAAATGGGGATCATAACGGCACCTGCCTTCTGGTGTTGATGTGGGAATTAAGTAAGACCATTTATGTAGAGGGCTTAGCTCAGACATACACCTATACGTGTCCTATAAGCTTGTGCTTTCATTTATCACCATTCATTCATTCATTCATTCACTGCTGTGACTGCAGGGCCTGATGCAAGACTGGTGCTCTATAAACGTTTAAATCTTATAACAATAATTATTATATATTTGTATCATAATAATTAATCTTTTATGATGATGATTATTATTAGAGATAGGACCTGGCTCTATTACCCAGGCTGGAGTGCAATCATGACTCACTGAAGCCTCATCCTCCTGGGCTCAAGGGATCCTCCTACCTTGGCCTCCCTAGTAGCCAGGACTACAGGCATGCACCACCACACCTGGCTGTTTTTATTTTTGTAGAGGTGGGGGTTTCACTATGTTGCCCAGGCTGGTCTTGAACTCCTGGCCTCAAGAGATCCTCCTGTCTCAGCCTCCCAAAGTGGATTTCCTATGATTAGACATGCAATGGTAGTGCCGGGTGCTGCGGGCTTCAGCAGGGGAAAAGGGGACCACGGCAGGTTCGGACCTGCGACATGGAGTTTATGGTCCAAAAAGCCTCAGGAAGATATCGAATGAGGCTTCCTAGAAATAATAGGTGTCCGTGAAAAGGGTGTCCAGGGCTGCATGAGTGAAATCCCACCTTCTGGGGTCAGAGGAAGAGTGTTCCAGGTGGGGGATGGGCATCGGCAGAGGCCATGAAACAGGGAGAGAGGAGCTGTGGCGCCCTGTCCTGTGATCCCCTCTGTGAGTCAGGCTCTAGGGCAGATCAGGAAACGAGGAGGTCGCAGGAGGGCTCAGGGTCCTGCCTGCCCATTTTGCAGACGGGCAAACAGAGCCTGAGATAACCCAACAGGCAGAGCCAGAATGCGTCGGGATTTGCTGCTTTCTGCTCCAGCGCTCTTCTTGAGGGAGGACCTGCTCAGGCCAGCTGGGAGAGGTTCAAACCATGAGCTGACCAGTGTGCAAGTCTCAGCTCAGCAAAATTTCTCTGCAGTCCCAGGAACGAGGCACAGGAGGTGGAAACAGACTTGATAAGGTCTATCGCTGCAGTCATCAAAGGAGCGTGGATTCAAACCCAGAGCCAAATGCTGGAACCGGGGCTGACACTCCTGGGCTGTCTGTCCTATGTGGGGAGGAGGGGCGGCCGGGCTGAACCAGACCCTCAGACAGAGGTTTCCTTTCTGTCCTTCTTGGGACATGAGTACCTCCCAGCCCTGGCTGCAGCCACTGGAGAAACGCTGGGGTCTTTCTCCCTCCCTCTTTCTTCCTCCTTTCATTGTCTCCAGATTCTGGTTCCATTTCAGAATCTGACTTCACAGGGTCTGACCCTTTTGTGCAAACTCCAAAGCCCTTTTCTTTGTGATTATAATTTTTTTTTTTTTTTGGAATCCAACATCTCTTGACAGGAAAATCGGTGCTTGAGGTAGGAGCAGTTTGCTGTGTTCTCCATGTGAAAGCCATTACGGGGCTGTCCGGGACGGAGCCCATGTCTGTGCGCACACACACGGTCTGACTGCCTTCCCTGCACCCTGGAAAAGTGCGTCCAGCTGTCAGCCTGGAGCCCGGCTGGCCGGATGTAATGCAGACCAGGCTGCTGGGAAGAAGTGTGTACTTGAATCAGGGTTCACGTCTGCCCGGCCCAACCCCGATTCCATCAGGTGCCTGCTCGCTCACTCTGGGTTGTCGGGGTGGGGGGGCTCCTCTGTAGCTGCAAATACAGCTGGGGCTGGGGGCTGGTGGTCCCAGGTGGGGGCTTCCCGGCTGCTGTATGCCACTCTGAGTTGGCAGGTCCTTTGGAGCTAAGGGTGGGGGGTCTGGCAAGGGCGACGCTGGTGGAGGCAGGGAGGCAGAGGGCAGCCCCCAAAGTAGGTGAGTGTGTGAAGGGGGTGAGCAGGTCTGTAAGAAAGGTGCAGGGGAGAGGGGAAGGGCTTTAGGAGCAAAAGGGAGGGCAACGAGACAAATGAGGTAAGGGAGAAAGAATGGTGGGGAGGGCGTGGGAGGGAAAAGGAGGTAGAGAAATGAAGAAAGAAAGAGAAAGTGAGCCATTGAGAGAGAGAGAGTCTCAGGAGGAGGGGCAAGGAGAGGAAGGATTAAACAGAGATTTTTTTTTTTTTTTTTTTGAGGCAGAGTCTCTCTGTTGCCCCGGCTGGAGCGCAGTGGTGCAATCTCGGCTCACTGCATCCTCCGCCTCCGGGATTCAAGCAATTCCCTGCCTCAGCCTCCTGAGTAGCTGGGATTACAGGTGCCCGCCACCACAGCCCGCTAATTTTTGTATTTTTAGTAGAGATGGGATTTCACCGTCTTGGCCACGCTGGTCTAGAACTCCTGACCTCGTGATCCACCTGCCTCGGCCTCCCAAAATGCTGGGATTATAAGCATGAGCCATCGCGCTCGGCCAAGAGATACTTTTTTTTAAATGGAGAGAGACAAACAGAGAAGAGCAAGTAACGGCGAGGGGAAAAAAGAAAACCGAAAAGGATCCTGAGATGATTTCCCAGAATTCTAACAGGAGGAGGCCGGAATCCCCGGGCTGGCCTCAGACAGGCCTGAGTTCGATTCACTTCCTGGCCCCATGCGACCCTGGGCAAGTTCTGTCTCCCACGCCGCCGACCCCGGCCTCAGTCTCCCTGTCTGTAAAATGAGCTCGCCGGGGACTGGACGGTCTCGGAGGCTTCTCCAGGGATGCCAAGGAGAGTGAGAAACTCGAGAGGAGTGGGAAGGAGCGCACTGGGCTTGCGAAATATATCCCATTATTTTGTCTTGGAGTCGGCGTCTTTCACAACCCATGAAATGGAGGGTTTCTCCCCCCCGCAGGAACGTGTTGCAAGTGCTTTTGAGAGAAATTTGATTTCTCTGTTGTCTTTGGTCCTGGTCCTGACGTCTAGTGGCTAGAGACTGGCTGCTTCCAAGGTCAACATGATTGTGTGGATGTATGCATGCATGTGTGTGTGCATGTGTGTGCATGCGTGTGTATGTGCATGCGTGTGTGTGCATGCGTGTGTGTGTGCATCTGTGTGTGCGTTGCGTGCCTGTGCATCCACACCCCGCTATAAGTGACACCCCCATCCCAAGACTCCACAGCACCCAGAGTCCCCCT
>PVKP010012159.1:0-59303 GCA_004027715.1 Plecturocebus donacophilus | reverse complement strand
TTTTTTTTTTTTATATATATATATATTTTTAAAGATGGGGTTTCACCATATTGGTCAGGCTGGTCTTGAACTCCTGACCTGAGGTGATCCGCCCGCCTTGGCCTCCAAAGTGTTTGGATTACAGGCGTGAGCCACCACGCCCGGCGTAGGCCAACACTTTAAAAAAAAAAAAAAATCCTAGGCAGGGGCTGGTGGGTCACACCTCTAATGCCTGCGCTTTGGGAGGCCGAGGCGGCCGGATCACCTGAGGTCAGGAGTTTAAGATCACCCTGACCAACATGGAGAAAACTCATCTCTACTAAAAATAATACAAAATTAGGCATGGTGTCACATGCCTGTAATCCCAGCTACTCAGAAGGCTGAGGCAGGAGAATGGCTTGAACCCGGGAGGTGGAGGTTGTGGTGAGCTGAGATAGCACCACTGCACTCCAACCTGGGTGACAAGAATGAAACTCTGTCTCAAAAACAAACAAAACAAAACAAACAAACAAAAACCATCCTAGTGGGTGTGAAGGGGTGTCTCGCTGTATTTTTTTTTTTTTTTTTTTAATTTTTGAGACAGAGTCTCACTCTGTTGCCCAGGCTGGAGTGCAGTGGCGTGATCTCGGCTCACTGCAACCTCTGCTTCCCGGGTACAAATGATTCTCCCACCTCAGCCTCCCAAGCAGCTGGGATTGCAGGTGCCCGCCACCATGCCCATCTCACTTTTGCATTATTAAGAGAGATGGTGTTTTACCATGTTGGCCAGGTTGGTCTCAAACTCCTGACATCAGGTGATCGGTCTGCCTTGGCCTTCGAAGTGCTGGGATTACAGGTGTCAGCCACCGCACTCTGCCTTGAATTGTCTTTTATTGCCCTTTTTTTTTTTTCAATCAGGGTCGCACTGTGTCATCCAGGCTGGAGCACAGTGGCACCATCATGGCTGTCTGCGGCCTCCACTTCCTGGGCTTAGGTGATCCTTCTGCCTCAGCCTCCTGAGTAGCTGGGACTACAGCCATGTGCTGCCATGCCAAGCTAATTTTTGTGTTTTTTTTTGTTGAGATGGGGTTTTGAGGGCTTGGCACTGTGGCTCATGCCTGTAATTCCAGCACTTTGGGAGGCTGCAGTGGGTGCATCACGAGGTCATGGGTTCAAGACCAGCCTGGCCAACATGTTGAAACTCTGTCTCGACTAAAAATACAAAAATTAGCTGGGCGTGGTAGCATGTGCCTGTAGTCCCAGCTACTTGGGAGGCTGAGGCAGGAGAATTGCTTGAACCCAGGAGGCAGTGGGTGACACACACACACACAAACACACACAGAGCGATGGGGTTTTGCCATGTTGCTCAAGCTGGTATTGAACTCCTGGGCTCAAGGAATCCTCCCGCCTCGGCCTCCCAAAGTGCTGGGATTGCCACCACCTTAGGGCCTCTTTTATTGTTGAGCTGTGAGAGTTTTGTTGTTGTTTCAATACGGAGTCTCGCTCTGTCACCCAGGCTGGAGTGCCATGGCACAATCTTGGCTCACTGCAACCTCTGCCTCCCTGGTTCAAGCAATTCTCCAGCCTCAGCTTCCCCAGTAGCTGGGACTAAAGGTATGCACCACCACACCCAGCTAATTTTTTGTATTTTGGCAGAGACGGGGTTTCACCATGTTGGCCAGACTGGTCTCCAGCTCCTGACCTCAATCAATCCGCCCGCCTCGGCCTCCCAAAGTGCTGGGATTACAGGCATGAGCCACTGTGCCCAGCCAAGTGTTCTTTATATATTCAGGATCCAAGCCCCTTACTGGATATGTGATTTGTAGACATTTTCTCTGATTCTGTGGGTTGTGAGTGTGAGCTGTTATTTCTTGCTCGCCTTGAGTTTGTGGATGCGTGGAGAGTCGTATCTGCTGGGAATATGTGCACCTTTCCCTGAGATGTAGAGCGAGATGAATCTTTGGGTGGAAAGGATGGGTGGGAAGGAAATCACCTCACCCACCTCCCACCCCACAGCCTCTTACCCGTAACTTGCTGTTGAGGATTTTGTCATTGATGTCCTCGTCAAAGCACTTCTGGGGGTAGACGTCAATGCAGTGAGTCCTCAGGTTCTGCTGGATCTGGAGATCCCGCACGGGTGACCTCAGCCTGCCCTGCCCACTCTGCCCTCTGCACCACTGACCCCAGCCCTGCCCCGGGCACCCAGATCACCCTGTGCCTGAAGGCCTCTCGCTCCTCCATGGTCAGGCTGTCTGCCCGGGCGATCACAGGCACCACATTTACAGTCCGGCACAGCCGCTGCAGGAACTCAATGTCCAGGGGCCGCAGGCTTCCGGGCAAGGCAGTGATGGGGGCGGGGGTGGTGGTGAATGTATAAGTGACAGCGGGTGGGGGTGCAGCCCGCAGCCTATGTCTGGGACGCCTTCTCCTCCTCCCTGCCCCAAGCCGATGGTCCTTGCCTTGCAGGTGTAGCCCCCTCACCAGTGCCCAGTGGGTGGCACGAAGTACACGCAGCAGTGCACGCGGGTGTCTGGGATGTGGTGCTGGCGGGTGATAAGGATCTCCTCCTGCAGGTACCGCTCGTACTGCTCGTTGATGTAGCCCAGGATGGGGTCCCAGCTAGGGTGGAAGGTGGACCCTCCCCTCAGAAGTGTGTTGTGCCCGGGGAGCCCCATCCCTCTCCGCTGCGTCCTCTGGGTGGTCCTCCCTTGGGATAACGAATCATCCCAGTTTGCCTGGGACCTCTGGGTCACCCTGTTACTTTCCTCCACTTCTTGTACCATCACAGAGACATAGAGAGACCTCCGGACATTCTCGAGTGGAGGCCTCGGCTTCACTGTCTATAAAATGGGGACAATAGTAGCACCTACTTTGCAAGTAAGGGAGAGGTGAGCATTAACTGCATTAAAGGGCCACAGCTGCACTCGAACCACCAAGGACTCTCGCCTGATGGTTATAGGGGTCTTCCTCTTCCTCTCCAAGTCCCTTCCCCTCTAGGATATTGTCTGCACTATAAGTAGCCAAAAAGGTCCTTTTAAAAACAGGAGTCAGGCCAGGCATGGTGGCTCATGCCTGTAAACCCAGCACTTTGGGAGGCTGAGGCAGGAGGATCGAGTGATCCCAGGAGTTAGAGGCCAGCCTGGGCAATGTGGGGGAAACACCAACTCCATAAAAAATACAAAAATTAGCTAGGTGTGGCGGCACGTGCCTGTTGTCCCAGCTACTCAGGAGGCCGAAGCAGGAAGTTCGTTTGAGCCCAGGGTGGTTGAGGCTGTAGTGAGCCACGATCTTACCCCTACAGTCCAGCCTGGGAAACAGAGTGAGACACTGTCTCCAAATGAATGAATGAATGAAACCAGGGCCAGGCACGGTGGCTCACGCCTGTAATCCCAGCGCTTTGGGGCTGAGGCAAGCCGATCACCTAAGGTCAGGAGTTTGAGACCAGCCTGGCCAACACAGTGAAACCCCGTCTCTACTAAAAAAAAAAAAAATTAGCCAAGTGTGTTCGGGAGGCTGAGGCAGGAGAATTGCTTGAACCCAGAGGTGGAGGTTACAGTGAGCTGAGATTGCACCAGAGCCCTCCAGCCTGGGCCATAAGAACGAGACTCTGTCTCAAAAAACAAAAACAAAAATTAGCTGGAAATCTCTTGAACCCAGAAGGTGGGGGTTGCAGTGAGCTGAGATTGTGCACTGCAGCCTAGGCGATAGAATGAGACTCCATCTCAAAAAAAAAAAAGAGCACACGGCCCGGCTGTTCCAGGTCTGGGGTGTTTCCCAAAGGTTGGAGGGGCAGGGGCAGGGACAGGAGGGGACAGCTGTCACTTGGGCCCCATCGTCAAGAACCCACCACTTGTCATTGTTGATTTGGTCCCCAAAGCCAGGCGTGTCAGTCACTGTCAGCTTCAGCTTCACGCCCTTCTCCTCGATGACTGTGGAGGGAGCTCGGAGTCAGGAGAGATTGGACCGGGATGGGAGGGTGTAGGTGTGGTGTGCGCGGGGCTCACTCACCGTGGGTCACTGAATGCAGCTGCAGCGTCTGGAGTGTGGGCACCCCCACGCCTGTCGGGTTTGACTTCCACACTTTGGACTTGAACAGCGTGTTCACCATGGTGGACTTGCCCAGCCCGCTCTGCCCTGGGAGTGGCAACCACATGACAGCGGTTAGGGTGGGCATTTTAGGCAGTTTTTCTCTCTTTACTTTTTTATTTTACTTTTGGAGACAGGGTCTCGATCTGTCACCCAGGCTGGAGTGAAGTGATGCAATCACAGTTCACTGCAGCCTCAACCTTCCCAGGCTCTACTGATCCTCCCACCTCAGCCTCCCGAGTAGCTGGGACTGTAGGCGCACGCCACCGCGCCCGGCTAATTTTTATACTTTTTTTTTTTTTTAGACAGGGTCTCACTCTCACCCAGGCTGGAGTGATCTCAGCTCACAGCAGCCTCCGCCTTCAGGTTCAAATGATTATCCCACCTCAGCCCTGCAAGTAGCTGGGACTACAGGTACACACCACCACCCTTAGCGAATTTTTAAAAGTTTTTGGTAGAGATGGGGTCTTGCTGTATTGCCTAGGCTGGTCATGAACTCCTGGCCTCAAGGGATCCTTCTGCTTCAGTCTTGCTCTGTTGCCCAGGCTAGAGTACAGAGGAGCAATCCAGCAACCTCACTGCAAACTCTGCTACCCAGGTTCCAGCAATTCTCCTGTCTTAGCCTTCTAAGTAGCTAGGATTACGGGCACCTGCTGCCACGTCTGGCTTAATTTTGTATTTTTAGTAGAGACGAGGTTTTAACGTGTTGGCCAGGCTGGTTTCAAACTCCTGACCTCAAGTGATCCTCCCGCCTTGGCCTTTCTTTCTTTCTTTTTTTGAAGTCTCGTTCTGTTGCCCAGGCTGGAGTGCATTGGCCTGATCTTGGCTCACTACAACCTCTGCCTCCTGAGTTCAATCCATTCTCCTGCCTCAGCCTTCTGAGTAGCTGGGACTACAGGCGCCCGCCACCACCCGCAGCTAAATTTGTATTTTATGTTTTTTGAGATGGAGTCTTGCTCTGTCGCCAGGCTGGAGTGCTTTGGCCTGATCTTGGCTCACTACAACCTCTGCCACCTGAGTTCAATCCATTCTCCTGCCTCAGCCTCCCGAGTAGCTGGGATTATAGGCATGTGCTAATTTTTTGTATTTTTAGTAGGGATGGGGTTTCACCTTGTTAGCCATGATAGTCTTGATCTCCTGACCTGATGATCTGCCTGCCTCAGCCTCCCAAAGTGCGAGATTACAGGCATGAGCCACCACGTCCGGCCTCATTTTTGTACTTTTTGAAGGCACAGGGTTTTGTCTTGTTGCCCAAGCTAGTCTGGAACTCCTGAGCTTAAGTGATCCACCCGCCTCAGCCTCCCCAAACCCTGGATTGTAATTATGAGCCACTGCTTCAGGCAGATTTTTGTCTTTTAATGACTCAGCATTTCTCAAATTTTCAATGGCAACATCCCTGTGAGGTGCCATTATTAGGCCCACTTAACAGTCAGGGAGGGACAACAGTCTGCCAAAGGTGAGGCCACAGGCCCAGGCCTGCAGGGTATCACCGGGGGTCTGTCTCACATGGGCCCTGCCTGTCACTCACCCACCACCATGATGTTGAACTCAAAGCCCATCTTCATAGCCTTGATCTTCAGCTGTTCCAGCACAGCCTCAATGCCCATGGGACCAAGCGTCTCGCAGGGTGGGGTGCTGGGGCTGGAGGGCTGAGAAGATGAGCAGGGAGAGGGCGAGCGCCTCAGGGGGTCCATGGGGGCCGAGGGTTCCAGGTGCCTGTCACCAGGTGGGTAAAGAGAAGGGGGTCACGGGGGCTCAGAGAAGCCCACACTAACTGCAGATCTGAACCCCAATTTGAGCTTGGCTGCTGGCCAACCCCCTCCACACGCCATGCCTCCGGTATACCCTAAGTGCCCATAGTCCCAGGGGCGTGGTGAGGGGTGTGTGCAGAGCCGTTTCTCCAGGGTGCCTCACTCCCCATCCAGAGAGGCTCCAGCCCCCAGCGGTCTGCCCCGTCCCTACCTACAGCCCAGGCAGGACTCTCAGGTCACTTCCCCCAGCAAAGCTGGTGGGCTGGGCAGAATCCAGTATGGTGTCTGCAGACAGCTGGAATCCTGGAGGGGTCTCGGGGAGTGTGTGTGGGATGAAGTGGCTCCGTCCCAGCAGACAGCAAGGCAGGGGGCTCAGGATGAGGTGCTCCTACTTTCCCCAGGGAGACACACAGCACAGTTGATAGAGATGGTGAGCGAGCAAGATGGCACAGGCGTCAAGGTGACGGAGACACACAGAGAGAGGGATAGACCAAGGCCAGGCAGGGAAGACGGCTGGGAAGGAGCAGAGTGGGAGCCCTGGGGGCAGGGAGAGGGAAGCAGCGTGGTGTGGCACCTGGTGCACGTGGGTCCTGTGGAGCTTCGAGGAGCTGCCTTGTCTTGGCAGGGCCTGGTGTGTGTGATGGGGGAGGGGAGAGGGTGACAGTTAACTGAAGAATCTGAGCTCCAATTCCCTGCTTCCTGTGACCCCCCAACCTGGGGGCTTCTCTGCAACAGGAGCAGGAACTCTTACCCCTCTAATCCTTGCAATGACCCTAGCCTAATAATGCAACGATCCCCACCCCACGTAGAACCAGGAGCCCGAGGCCCCCACGTCAGCTGGGCTTCCATCTCCAAGCTCACGCCCTCAACCCCTCTGCTGGGACGAGGAAACCTGGACCCCACAGCTGGCTAGCGGGACATCCGTGTCCATCCTTGGTGCCACGTGTTTTAAGTTACCAGTGTCAAAAACATTATGAGATTGCTTTACAAATATTTACCCAGTCCTGACTCTGCACATGGCATCGTTCTAGGAGCCCAAAGATGTTAACTTGTTTACTACTGCCTCTTTTCTTGTTTACAGAAATATCTAGATTTCCAGTGTATCTTAGAGATTATCACGCTGACTTGAGATGCCCTCTTTAAATGGGCCATGTGCTTTCCAGACCGCCTTGGTCCTCACCGCTCCCTTACTGTCTCTCTGATAAGCTTTTTTTGTTTTGTTTTGGAGACAAGAGTCTTGCTCTGTCGCCCAGGCTGGAGTGCAGTGGTGCGATCTCAGCTCACTGCAACCTCCACCGCCCGGGTTCAAGTGATTCTCCTGCCTCAGTCTCCCGAGTAGCTGGGACTACAGGCCCACGCCACCATGCCCGGCTAATTTTTTATGTTTTTAGTAGAGATGGGGTTTCATCATGCTTGCCAGGCTGGTCTCTAACTCCTGACCTCGTGATCCACCCACCTTGGCCTCCCAAAGTGCTGGGATTACAGGCATGAGCCATTGAGCCGGGCCTAATTTTGTACTTTTCAGTAGAGACAGCATTTCTCCATGTTGGTCAGGCTGATCTTGAACTCCCAACCTCAGGTGATCGCCCTGCCTCGGCCTCCCAAAGTCTGGGATTACAGGCATGGGCCACTGCACCCAGCCCATCACGGAACCTGTTTTTAAGCTTCATCCATGATGTAGCGATTGTCAGTGCTCTTTTTTTTTTTTGAGACAGAGTTTCGCGTTTGTCACCCAGGCTGGAGTGCAGTAGCAGGATCTTGGCTCACTGCAACCTCTGCTTCCCAGGTTCAAGTCATTCTCCTGCCTCAGCCTCCTGAGTAGCGGGGATTACAGAAGTCTGCCACCACGCCTGGCTAATTTATGTATTTTTAGTAGAGGCAGGGTTTTGCCATGTTGGCCAGGCTGGTCTTGAACTCTTTACCTCAGGTGATCCACCTGCCTTGGTCTCCCAAAGTGCTAGGGTTACAGGCATGAGCCACTGCGCCTGGCCTGAGTGCCCTTTTTCAATAATCATGGGTAATTTCCCCAGTTCACCTACAAGCAGAATTGCTGGGTCTTATGGTAACACTGTTTGTGTGGTTTTTCTTTCTTTGAGGTAGAGACTGGCTCTGCTGCCCAGGCTGGAGTTGAATGGCACCATTATGGCTCACCGCAACCTCTGCCTTCAGGTTCCAGTGATTCTCCTGCCTCAGCCTCCTGAATAGCTGGGATTACAGGCATGTGCCACCATGACTGGCTAATCTGAGATCGCGCCATTGCACTCCAGCCTGGGCAACAGTGAGACTCTGCCTTAAAAAAAAAAAAAAAAAAGGCCGGGCATGGTGGCCCATACCTGTAGTCTCAACACTATGGGAGGCGAGGCAGGTGGACTACCTGAAGTCAGGAGTTCGAGACCAGCCTGGCCAACATGGTGAAACTCCATCTCTACTAAAAGTACAAAAAAATAGCCGGGCATGGTGGTGGGAGCCTGTAATCCCAGCTACTCCAGAAGTTGAGGCAGAATTGTTTGAACCTGGGGGGTGGAGACTCTAGTGAACCGACATTGCACATTGCACTCCAGTCTGGGAAAAAGATCAAAACTCTGTCTAAAAAGAAAAAAAAAAGGGAGGGTGGAGGATTAGAGTCAGAGGAGGAGACATGAGCCTGGTGGCAGAGGTTGGAGGGTTGGAGGCATGGGAGACTGTGGGCCAAGGAATGCGGTCAGCCTCTAGAAGTTGGAGAAGGCCAGGGATGGACTCTGCCCTAGAACCTTCAGGATGAACACAACCTGGCTGACCCATTATAAACTCTGACCCTCAGAACCGTAGGGTAATACATTTGTGCTGTTTGAAGCCACTGAGTTTGTGGTAACGTTACGGCAGCATTGGGAAATGAATACATTAGGTGTGCGACGGGCTAATTGCTTAACTTCTCTAGGCCTCCGTTTCCTCATCTGTAAAATGGGAAAAGCAGCGATACTCACTTTAGGATTGTCATGAGAAATAAGCTAGGTGACACAGTACAGTGCTACGGGCAGAGCCTCACATTAGCTGATATTTTCAAGGATCAAAACAGAGAAAATAAGGACGGCGAACACTCCCAGCACAGCCAGCCTTCTGTATCTGCAGGTCCCAGATCTGTGGATTCAGCCAACCACAGACAGAAAATACTCGGAAAAAAATCACATCTGTACTAGACAAGGACAGACCTGTTAATTATTCCCTAAATAATGTAACAACTACTCATCTAGCATTTACATTATATTAAGTATAAATATACATATAAACATTTTGTGAGACGGAGTCTTGCTTTGTCACCCAGGCTGGAGTGCAGTGGAGCCATCTAGGCTCACTGCAGCCTCCTCCTCTGGGTTCAAGCCATTCTCCTGCCTCGGCCTTCCTCCTGAGTAGCAGGGATTACAGGTGTGTGCCACCACACCCAGCTAATTTCTGTATTTTTTTTTTTTTTTTGAGATAGAGTCTAGCTCTGTCACCCAGGCTGGAGGGCAGTGGCACGATCTCGGCTCACTGCAGTCTCTGCCTCGCTGGTTCAAGTAATTCTCCTGCCTCAGCCTCCTGAGTAGCTGGGATTACAGATGGCTATCACCACACCGGGCTAATTTTTGTACTTTTAGTAGAGACGAGGTTTCACCATGTTGGCCAGGCTGGTCTCAAACTCCTGACCTCAGATGATCTGCCCGCCTCGGCCTCCCAAAGTGCTGGGATTACAGGCGTGAGCCACTGCACCCGACACATTTTTTTATTTTTAGTAGCGATGGGGTTTCGCCATGTTAGCCAGGATGGTCTCAAACTCCTGACCTCAAGTAATCTGCCCACCTTGACCTTTCAAAGTGGTGGAATTACAGGCGTGAGCCACCATGCCTGGCCATTATAAGTAATCCAGTCAGTGATTTTTGATTTAAAGTATAGAGGAGAATATGCAGAGTACTGCATCAATTTATATCAGAGACTAGCATCTGTGAATTTTGGTACCCATGGATGTCCTGGAACCAACCCCTGAGGATACTAGGGGCAACAATATGATGCCAGGCACAGCTGTCCTAGCTGCTAGAGTCGTCGAACGCAGGCAGGTTTTCTCCCCCTTCCCCCTCTCTCCCTTCCCCCCTCACATCTTTCCTCCCTTCTCTGTCTTTCATTCACGAAGTCAGCAGTGGCCAAGCACCCACGTATTCCCAGCTGCATATCTGGGATAGGGAGGAAAGGTAGGAAGTCCCAGGACTGAAGAAGCCACAGGCCTGTGCCCTCCCTGGGCCTCGAGCAGTGGGGAGCCAGGAAGCACATCTGTCGGGCCAAGGCCCTCTCCCCTGGGCTTGGCGGCCTCTGCTGGCCCTGGGAAGGGCGGGACTGGTTGCCAAGGCCTCAGGTGGTGTTGAGCCGGAAGCAGGAAGCAGCCCGTGCTCCTCAGGACCTAGGACCTGCCTGGCTGGGGGGAGTTGGAGGCTTCTAGGAGGTAGGTGGGGGTCTGGGGGCTGGGCTGCCAGTGGGAGAGGGTTGTCCGTGCTGGGGTCAGGGTAGGCACCACAGGGCTGGACAAAGAGAGAGGCTGGGCCTGGGGCCAAGAGAGTGGGAGGTGGCGGAGAAGCTGGCGCTGGGCCAAGAGTGGGCAGACGCTGGGCTCTGGGAGGCCTGGATGTGGCCCTTGCTGAGCCGAGCCCAGGGTTCCAATGCAGCCTCTGGGGGCCAAGGCAGGTGGCACAGTGGAAGCCGAGATGGCTGTGTCCATGGAGGAGGTGGAGGCCACAGTTCAGGAAGTCCTGGGGAGACTGAAGAGCCACCAGCTGTTCCAGTCCACATGGGACACTGCTTCCTTCATCGTCTTCCTCACCTTCGTGGGTAAGTGTGGCTGCAGCCTCTGGGCCCCATCAGACCCGTGCCCAGGTCCCAGGTTGGGGGCCACATCTAGACACCTGTCCTGCCCCCAGGCACCGTGCTGCTCCTGCTGCTGCTGGTTGTCGCCCACTGCTGCTGCTGCAGCTGCTGCGGCTCCCCCAGGCCCCGCAGGGAAAGCCCCAGGAAGGTGAGCCCCGCTGGCCTCTGGGTGCCAGGGGACCTGCACAGAACTGTACTACGGGTGGAGGAGGGGGGTGAAGGGGTGGAGGAAGGGGATGGGGGGTGGAGGAGGGAGAAGGGGGGCAGTGGTGGGAAGGGGGCTTGCTCCTCCTAGGGAACAAGGAGCAAACCTGCTGAGTTCCTCTGCTTCTCTTGCAGGACAGACCCAAGGGAGTGGATAACTTGGCCCTGGAACCCTGACCCTGTGTGTCCTGCCCGTTGGCAGCAACAAAGCCTTCCGTCTGCCCAAAGCCTGAGTCTGTAGTGTCTTCCAGCCCATCTGGGTGGGTGACATGGGACTCGCCGCCCCACTCAGGTGCCCACCTGGCCCCTCCAAGCCTTCGGCTGGCACAACTGTGCCAGGTCACCCTAGGTCACCTAGCTGGGAGGGCAGCTGGTCTCAGACTCGGCAGCTCCAACTCCCAGATGGAGCTCTTGTCACTACCCTGGGGTCTCTTGGCAGCCAGAGGGTCTTCTCTCGAAGGTGGGTTCTGTGTCCAGCCCTGGCATAGGGAGAGGGGAAGCCAGGCTCTGGGAAAAGGGGAGATCCTCAGCTCCTGAAGCTGATGGCCACTGACCACCAGGGACCCCCAGCCTGGGTCCCCACTCAGACAGACAGACAGGGGCTCCAGGTGGAGTCTGATAATCTTTATTTCTTAGAGGATCCTGGGTCAGGGCTGTGGAACACACAGGCACCAGCGCTACATTCACTCCTGGGGTGGCTCTGTCTGCACTGTTCCTGCCCATCCCCTGGGACTCATAGCTCAGTGCCACCACCTACCCTATGCTCTCCAGGGGGAGGGGACAGCGAAGGGGAGAGGAAGAAGAACCCTGGGCCTGGCCCTGCCCTGAATTCAAAGATTCCCATGGTGACCAGGAGGGTGGGGTTGGGAATATGGGACCCTCTCAGCCCCGCCTTCCTGACCTCCCCCTAACACCCCACCAGACCAGCCTCCCTTCCTCCTGGTGCTTCCAGTGTCCGCTCCCAGCAGTGCAAATGTGTTAGGTGGGGGAGGGGTGCGGTATGGGAGATAAATAGCAGCCTGGCGTTGGCTGGTGCCTGTGCGGGTGTGAGTAGGGACTGGGGTCACCTTCCTGAGGACAGGCTCCTGGGCGCTGTGCTCAGAAGGGTCTGTAGCTCCAGTAGCTGGAGAACACAGAGACCTGCAAGGGGAGGGTTCTGTGAGTGGCCGGATGCAGGGCAGGGTGGCCCAGGCAAGATGTCAAGGTCACCCAAGGGCAATGGGTCAGGACGGGGCACTGCTGCCTAGTGGTGCTGTGGGGGTAAACCAGACCCCAATGCTGGGGTGCTCTGAGGGGGTGGCGGGGCCCTCAGGACCCCTCCTCACTGTGGGGTACACCAGACCCCAAGGTCAGGGGCTCTGAGGGTGTGGCAAGGACGCTTAGAAGCCCTTCCCCTGATGAAGGTGCTCGCCCGGGCCCTACCTTGTCCTTGAGCTGCTGGCAGAGCTGGAGGGAGACGGTGAAGTAGACCAGGGCGTCGTTGAGCCAGGGGACCACACACTCCACCTTGTGCACGTGGCTCACCTCCAGGCGCTGAGAGCCCCACTCACTGTGGGTGGTGAGAGAAGGGTCCCTGAGTCTCCCTGAGGAAGGGTGCCCTGCCTTCCAGGTGCAGCGGGATGGGGTGGCCGTGCCTGGACCTCCCTCCTCTGCCTACTTACAACATGGCCCCTGGGCTGTGCAGCACCGCGCCTCCGGCCGGGCGGAAATTCTAGGCAGAACAGCACCAGAGCCGTCAGACCCCACAGGGTGTGGGCGTGGGGGGCAGCAGGAGGGCAGGGGTCCCTCCTCACCTTGGTAGAGTTGGGCTGCAGGGTGTGCAGCTGGTACACCGTGAGGCAGAGCTTGTTGAGGTTGATGTAGACGTTGACCAGTAGGTCGGAGGGCAGGGCGGGGGCGAACATCCGCTGCAGGAGGCAGGCGGGATGAGACCCTCCCAAGCACCCAACCCAGGCTGGATGGAGAGGGGCTCTGTAGTCAGTCATGGAGTGTGCAGGGGACGCCAGTCCCTACCCCAGGGATGTTCTTCCAGGCTTTTCCCAGGTGCCCCAAGTATCTTCCTGTGCTGCCAGATTTTGGAAGCACAGACCCAAACAAGGTTAATAGTATATTTTGGGGGCAAAGGACGGAAGCCAAGAACCCCATCTAGGGGTACAAAACTGCCTAATAGAATTCTAACTACAATTTGGGGGGTGGCCCCCGGTGTCCATCCTGTGGGCAAGCTGGGCCCGCTGCGGGGACCCCTCTCCTCGAGCAGGGGCACTGACCGTGAGGCCGCTGGCCGCGATCTCGGGCAGAGTGAGGGTGGCGGGGGTGGTGAGCCGGTTTCGGGCTCTGGTCAGCTGTAGCATCACTGCGTCCATCAGCTGTGGGGAGGCGCAGGGTTGGCTCTGCTTCCTCCCGTGCGCCAGGCATCAGGGAGCAGCAGATAAGGTAGCTCCTACTCCCGCCCAGTGGCCACGGTGCCCAGGGCCGGAACCCCAGCAGCAGGGGCCTGTTAAAGATGGGTAGTTGGGCTCCAGCTGGGCATGGGGGAGGGCAGGACGTCTGTACTGACTGTACTGATGTCATCATGATGGGGCTGATTCACTGCATGGGGGTCCTGGATGCTGGATCAATGGGGAATGGAAGGTCCTGGGAGGTCAGTCCCAGGGGCACAGGCTTTGCAGAAAGGGGTACAGGCAACAAAAGTTGGCTGTGAAAGGCCAGAGAGGGTTTCCTGGAGGAGGCAATGAGATGGCTGGGTTGAGGTTTTCAGCGGGGCAAGGTAGGGTCACAGCTGGTGGATGGTGGGATCACATGGAGCCCATCCCTTCCCTCTGCCATGGAGCAGAGCCTGGGCAGACTCCTGAGAGCCCCAGCTTCCATGCCACCCAGCCGTGGCCATGGGTACTGGGGGCGATGTGGCCCTCAGGAAACACACAAGAGCTGACTGGAGGCATAGGGGCTGCACCACCCCAGGGTGGTCACAGTTCTTGAACGGACCTCAGTCTATCTGGTTCCAAGTATAACGAACCAGAGGTCCAGAGAGGGCAGGTGAGCCACCAGAGAACACACACCACGTCAGGGGCAGAGCTCAAAGATGAGGCCAGGCGCCTGGGTCAGCTCTTCACACATGCCACGTGGTTAATGTGAAGGCTTTCACGGCTGCTGGTGGCAGCAGGGTGTGCCGAGTGCTCACTGGAGGCCCGATGACCTGAATTATCACAGTCACTCCAGCTGGACCCCCACCCCATAGGGAGAAAATAGAGACACAGAGTAGGCAGGTAAGTGCCTAGAGGCTGCACAGCTTGAAGTGGAGGCCCTGCGATTGGAACCTGGGTCTAAATCCGGATCAAGGACACGGGACTAGGCCCAGGGGGCCAGCGCTCTCCAGGAGTCAGGTCTGGGGGCAGCTCACCTTGAGGACCTCAGCGCCTGTTCTGAACTGGTAGCTCTCGTCCCGGCTGGTGAGCAGGTAAATGGCTTGGCTCACATGGTTCCTCGCATCCTGGATCTGGAAGCACGGGTCATTCAGTGGGGTCACTCCAGCTTCCATGTGGTCAGGCAGGGAGGGTGGGTGCTGCCCATCTGCCCCAGGTCATTGCACTCTCTACACTGTCATCTCAGCGCCCCAGAGGGCCATGTCTGTGCCAGGGGATGGGTACTTGGCATCACCTGGGGCAGGCCCAGGCTCTGCCGTGTGGTTCACTTTCTAAGAGATGGACAGACAGTAGTGCCCAAGACAAGAATTTGTGCGAGTTGCAGAAGGAAGCAAATAGGATGACATGGGCAGGGACAAGGGTCCTGAAATGGAAACAGTCGGGCAGAAGGGGCAGGGGAAAGAGACAGGGCCCAATGGCACAGGAGCTGCCAGGGAGCACGGACCTTGTCCCCAGAGCCATGGCAAGTCACTGGAGGCTCTGGGCAAGGGAGTGACTTTTCAGAGGGCTTCTGAATCATCCCATCCCACCAGCTGCTGTGGGGACTCGCAGTCCCAGTGTGGCCCTGAGGCCAAGTTCTCCACCTTCCCACATGGCCCACGCTCCAGTGCTTCAGGCAACGCCTGCCCCCGGCTTTTGCTAGGAAACACCCTCCCAGGCTTGCTGTGGCTGCAGATCCCCAGGGCCCATCCCTCTCTAGGGAGGCCCTGAGGCAGGCCTGCTGCTGCCTGTCCTTGTGGCTGAGCACTGGCCAGGGAGGGGCGGGGTCACCTGCTGCAGCTTCCACTGCTTGTCCTCCCGGAAGGCGAAGTGCAGCAGCTGGTTGTTCCGGGGCATCTTAAGGTTCACGTCCTGACAGGCAAGAGTGGGATGAGCCGGGCAGGGAGATACCTCCTGACACAGCTACTCTGAGCCCTTGAGTCTGGGGCAGAAACGGTGAGTGTGGCAGCTCAGACCTCAGCTGCTCTGTAGGGCAGAGGGTCTCCAGATGCCTTGGCCGTTTGGCGGGTGAACAGGGAGATCAGGAAACAGGAAACCAGGCCCAAGAGGAGCCACAAAGAAGTGAAATGGAGCAGGGCATGGTGGCTCACGCCTGTAATTCCAGGACTTTGGGAGGCCAAGGTAGGCAGATCATCTGAGGTTGGGAGTTCAAAGATCAGCCTGACCAACATGGAGAAACTCTGTCTCTATGAAAAATACAAAATTAGCCAAGCGTGGTAGAGCATGCCTATAATCCCACCTACTTGGGAGGTTGAGGCAAGAGAATCGCTTGAACTGGGGAGGTGTAGGAGGTTGCAGTGAGCTGAGATCGTGCCATTGCACTCCAGCCTGGGCAACAAGAGTGAAACTCCATCTCAAAAAAAAAAGTGAAATGGAAAGAGATGGAGATAGGGGAAGGGGAAAGCGGAAGGCAGCCTCTGTCAGGCCTGGTGTGAATGGAGTGCATCTAGTGTCTACAAAGCCAACAGATGGAGCCTAGGAGGGCCCCCCCCCTTGCTCCTTGGTGCCTGGCACAGGGTTGGGTGCAGACCGGAGCTCAGACGTTGACTGATTCAACTGTGAGGTGTGGCCAGCCTAATCTGCCAATGTCCAGATGCCAGACCAGGCTGTGTGCGAAGAACTCCCCCCAGAACCTCTTCCTGAATGTGCACACTGGTCCCGGGAGGAGGTGTGGGGGTTGCTGTCATTTTCCAAAGGAGAACACTGAGGCCAGAGGGACCAGGGGTCCCACCCAGAGTCCCAGAGCTTGCACAGAGGGAAAGTGGGAGCCCCCATGCTCTTCCCCGCTGACAGGATGGGAGACGAGAGGGCCGGGGGACTCACCGCCTGGCTGAGGGCATCCCCCTGCAGAGTCAGCACGCCTTTCACCTGGTCTGTGCTGTAACATGTGGGGTCAGAGCGGTGCCTGTGTCCACACCCCCACCACCCAGCCCTCCTTCCCGGCTGGCTGCCCCTCCTGTCCCACAGCACACCCAACTGGTCTGCAGGACAGGGCTGTGGCCATGTCTCCTACACCCAAGGTACCCGAGGAGTCTCCCAGCCCAAGGAGACCATTTCCCTGGTTTCTGCCCAGCCCAAGCTCACCCACAGCTGCCTAGGATGAAGTTCTCTTGCTTGGCGGGCCCCTCAGTGCCTGAGCCTGGCAGAGTGAAGCGCAGAGAAGCCTCCTGCAGGACAGAAGGGAAGAGGGGAGCTGGTAGTGCTCACCCAGGCCCGGCCCAGTGCTTCTTCCAGAAGTCCCCCTCCCTCCAAGTCAGGGGGATAAGGAACAAGGTGGCCTGGTCTCACCTGGGTTCAGCTGGGGTGGGAAGACCCTGCCCAAGCCTCCAGGGCACCTAATCATGAGCCCGATCTCTGCTTATCCCACATTCCCTGAACACCTTCTGTGTGCCCACCTCGGGGACTACAGGACACACAGGGGCAGCCTCCCAGCTTGGCTGAGGGGTAGAGGCACAGAGTCGGGGAACAAGGCAGTAGTCATGGTGACTCAGGGTCCTGGGCCTCAGCAAGCACTGCGCCGGTCACTTCTGTGAGCTGCCTGGCTCATTTATCTACACCACAGCCCCGGAAAGCGGGTACTGTTATCTCTATTTTTGCAAATGAGAAAAGGGAGACCCAGAGAGGTTGAGTAACTTGGCTGAGGCCCCACTGCCGGGCAGAGGCAGAATTCTTCGGCTCCCAGATTGGATGCCGCTGCTCTCAAGGCGGCCCTTGCTAATCCCCCCGCCAGGACTCGCCCCTGCCCGCACAGAGGTGCTTGTGTAACGAGGTCGGCTGGAGTTCCCGGAGGCTGGGGCTTGCCGAAAAGCGGCGGCGGCTGCACGCACTAGGCGGTCAGGTCTCAACCTCGGGGCGCCTCGAGGAGCCAGGGTCGCCACGCCCGCGGGGCCGGACGCGGGCCGTTACCTTGAGGATGTCCTGCAGCTGCCTCAGCACAGCGTGCACCTCGTCGTGCAGCAGCCAGCGGAACTCCTCCTCCTGCGGGACAGCCACGGCGGTCACGCCCAGCCCCGCCGCCCTGCCAGCCCGCCCGCCAGTCCACGCGCCTCACCAGCACCGCCCGCTCCGCCGCCGTCGCTGCCATTACGGTGGCCATGGCCAGAGGCCGCCACCAAGAGCCGTCTCCACCGGTCGCTGCTAGCGTTCTACAGTCCTCGCGTCCGCCCCCAGCGTCCGGCTCCGCCTCCGCCCCCGATTGGCTGAGCGGGCGCCGGCCCCGCCCCCGGACCGGCTCTGTGCCCGCAATTGGCCGGCGCCTGCCGGCCGCCTCGGCTCACGAGACCTGCCGGCGCTCAGGAACGAGGTTGGCTGCTGGGCGAGTCTGGCACGCTCCGGCCGGCCTAGGGATGCTGCCGGCACCAGCCTGGGGCGCCGTGGGGACGACCGCTCAGGGGCGGAGCGCTGGGGCCGCTGGCTCCGGTCCCCACCTGACGTGGGGGTGGGGGAGGGGTGCTCTGCTTCACCCGCGCTCACTGATTGGCTTGCAGGACAGTCTGTCCCGGCTTAGCCTCCCTATTGGCCCGCTTGCCTCAGTTGGTCGCTGTTCCCGTCCCGCTGCGGACCTCGCCGCCACTCGCAGGTCGGTCTCCCTCGGAGGCTGAGGTCCCGAAAGCCCACCCTTATCCCACTGCTGCTTTCTGAGCGGCCTGCGGGCCCTCCCCTCCCGCCCATCTCGCTGAAGGCGAGGAATGCAGGAACCCCGTAGCACAGCTGTGTTACCAAGAAATGTTTTATTTTTCTTGCAGTAGCTTTGTTAATTGCACAAAATCATGTTTTGTTTTTGCCATTTAAACATTATCACACACTCCTATTCTGAAAGACAAATGTTCATTAAAAACAAAGCAAAAATAAAAATTCACAATCTTAATTACCTAGATTTGTCATTTAAAGGTTTAAAGAAAAAAGGGAGGGGCTTTCTTACAAGCTTTTTCACAAGTGTCACATTTTCTCCTTAAAAGGGAAGGATTTCAAAACAAAGGTGAAATAGCTTAAACAGAAATATTCATAAAAAGGAACTTTACAGAATTGTCAACAATATTAGGACAACATTGACTAACCGGTTTCATTACCGCCTCTTCCCCCACCCCCACCCCCACCCCCAGTGTGTCCCGCCAGGACTAGAACAGGCTTTGTGTTCAGACAGAAATGCTTCAAAATCCCAGTGAAATGAACTGTGCTAAAAACCCAACAGGCATCTTCCCTGCCCTCCTCACTCCTCTTCTGCAATCCTCTAACCCAGGTTTTAATCCGTGAAAAGGGGCCAAATCCGTGAGGGGGGAGGGACGCTGCCCCAGTGTGGCCGCCTTATATATAATTATATATTCCACCATAAATGCTGGCCTTCCTTCTGCAAATTATGATTTTAGAAAATCCAACCCATGCAGAGAGATAAAAAACTGACATCCTTTGGGTGACTTCTCCTTGTTTTTTTGCAACATCCCAAGCCCCCTCTGGTCCCCTATCCAAGGAGAAATGTAGGGCCTTGAGGAAGTCCCAGATCCACCTCAGAGGGTCAGTCAGTTCAGGTAGGTCAGGCCCAGTTCTCTTCCCTCCCGACAGACCCCGGGCCCGGGAAGCACCGAAGACCATGATGCTGGCTGGAGTGAAGACACTTGTTTCCATATCAAGAGCTGAGCCTAAGAAATGCTCATCGTTGGTCAGGCTGGGTCTGGGCCAAAGAAGGGACAGACAGACAGAAAGAAATACTGTCTCCACGGGAGGAAGATGGGGAGGAGGGAGGATGGAGAGCAGTGGGCATGCAGGGGCTTTGGCAGGGCAGGCTGGAGAAGGGGGGACTACTGGGAGGGGACCGAGGTCAGAGCAGCTCTTCAGAGCCAGGTGAAGTCTGTGGCCTAACGGAAACAGGAAGGAGTACCCCCAACCCCCATTCCTCTTGGCTCACTAGTGGCCCTGAGGACCCCCTCCCAAGGGCTGGAATGCAAATCCAAATACTAGAACAGCCCAGGGAGGAGCAAACGCCCTCTGTGGCAATGGCGTTTGGGGTGTTGCTTCGAGGCGGTGAGGGCCGGACCTCTGTGCTCACCTGCAGGCCGGCTGCTTGCTGCACTCCCTGGAAAGCCAGGGCCCCGTCTTCTTGGGACTCTGCCAGTCTCTTTCCAGTTCACAAAGGCGTCTATGGAGCGCTGGGGGCACACTGGACGCTTAGACGTGAACATCTTTCTCAGATCATCACCTGAGGTTGGGGGGCCTCATGGGACCCTCCATCTGGAGTCTGTGCTGGCTCGTCTGGGCCCAAGGCCTCTTCCTGCAGGGGATCCAGTGAAAAATGTGGACACACCTACAGCCTCTTCGCTCTGGGGGAAGCTATGGGAAGGCTTCCGTATCTTGTTGTTGATTCTAGTTCGTTGACTGGAAGGGGTTTGAGATAAGACAAGCTTGGAAGAAAAGCCAGGCAGCAGTTTCTGGGCAGCTTCTATCCTGGGGCGAGAGCCTGTGTGTGTATGTGTGTGTGCGTGTGTGTGTGTGTGTGTGAACACCTTGTCTGGGGGCCAGTGCCCAGCTCAAGAGCTTTCCCACAAGCCATTCCTGCTGACACTCGTCCCCTCCCCACTGGCCTCAGGGGAAGGGTGCTGCTGTGTGCTGTGCTGATGGCAAGTCTCAAAGTCTGTATAAAAGGAAATGGAGACAGGCGGGCTGGTCCAGAATGAAGTCCCAGGCCCCCAACCCCATGTGAGGAAGAGGGGGTCAGGGGGAACTGGAGGGCTGGGAGTGGGGTGTCGACGGCTTAGTGTATGTAGGCTCGGTACACAGCGGACATATCATTGTCAGACTGGTCCAGCGCCTTGGCTCTTTTGTATACCTGAAAAAAAAAAAAAAGAGATGGCTCAATCTCTGGCCCCAGAGCAGCCTATAAGACCTAGACCTGATTCCTGGAGGCAGTGCTGGATGTGGCTAGCAGGCAGTGCTGGAGCCCAGGCTGTCTGGGTATGAATCTGGTTTTGACCTTGCATGAAGCACCTCCGTTTCTCTGGGCCTCGGCCACTGGGCTTCTTGCTCGGGGAGAGGGAACAGTACCCGCTGGTTCTTGTGGGAATGAAGTGTACCAGGGGATATAAAGCATTCAGCACTGGTCAGGTGCCGCGGTTGACGCCTGTAATCCCAGAGGCTGAGGTGGGTGGATCACCTGAGGTCAGGAGTTTGAGACCAGCCAGGCCAACATGGTGAAACCCCATCTCTATTAAAAATACAAAAATTAGTTGGGTGTGGTGGCGTGTGCCTGTAATCCCAGTTATTCGGGAAGCTGAGGCAGGAGAACTGCTTGAACCCAGCAGGCGGAGGCTGCAGTGAGCTGAGATGATGTCATCACACTCCAGCCTGGGCAACACAGTGAGACTCCATCTCAAAAAACAAACAACAAAAAGCATTCAGCATTATTAGTAATTTAATAATGTCCCTTCATGCAGATGACCCTCCAAAGCCTTTCCATGTTATCCTCTGGGCCGTTGTCCTTACTCTTCCTTCTGCATGGAATGCTTTTCCCTCACTCAATTATCACTGGTTCCTTCTTAGCTCAAAGGCCTTTGCCGACCACTCCAATTGAAGCAGCAGCTGCACGCATCACTTCACCCAGTCATCTCTGTCTTTTACATGTATTTCTTATACTCTGAAATTCTTACCTTTTTAACTGCTTATGTGCTAATTCTTTACCTCCTTCCAGTTAAATGTAAGTGCCCCGGGAGGGACAGAGGGAGAGGCACAGCAACATGTCCTCAGAGTCCAGAACAGTGTCTGGCAATCAGCACCTGCCCCAGAGATACTAATGGAATATGAAAAAGCCTGAAAAGAACTAAAAAGCCATTGCTCCACAAGCAATATGGTTGGACACACAGGTCCCTCCTACATAACTAGCTGTGGGTTTTTTTTTTTTTAAATTAAACAGTCCTGTGAGAGCCACCATACCTGAGGTCCCTGCAGCTCAGATGTAACTGGCAGCTCACAGTTGACACAACTGAATAAAGACATGTTCAGGTAAAAGAAACTGTCACTGGGAAGACTTAGATCATAGGAAATTCCAAAGAAAGTTTTTCCAGTGGAAAGGAAGTAAGACCAGAGAGAAATTCTTCTTTAGGGAGGGATAGAGACCACTAGGAACAGTAAATCTCAACAAAAGTAAAATTATTTTTTCTCTTAATTTCTTTTGAGATGGAGTCTAGCTCTGTCCACCAGGCTGGAGTGTAGTGGTGCAATCTTGGCTCATTGCAACCTCCGCCTCCAAGTTCAAGAGATTCTTGTGCCTCAGCCTCCTGAGTAGCTGCGACTACAGGCATGTGCCATGACCTCAAGCAATCCAACCGCTTTGCCTCCCAAAGTGCTAGGATTACAGGCATAAGCCACTGCACCCGGCCTTTTTACTTAATTTCTTTAAAATACATCTGACTGCTTAAAGAAAACAATCACAATGTTGTCTGGTAGGTTTAAAACAAAGGCAAATGAAACACCCAGGAGATCTG
The DNA here is from genome assembly GCA_004027715.1 of Plecturocebus donacophilus. Classification (NCBI taxonomy): domain Eukaryota; kingdom Metazoa; phylum Chordata; class Mammalia; order Primates; family Pitheciidae; genus Plecturocebus; species Plecturocebus donacophilus. The sequence goes on along the minus strand of PVKP010012159.1, from coordinate 37,541 downwards.
TACCTCAGAGTGGGGGTTCTCACACCTGTGGTGCTTCTGCCCCCAAGGGACATCTCGTCATGCCTGAAGAAATGTTCTGTCACCCTAGAAGGAGCTATGTCACTGGCGTCTGGTGGGTGGGGGCCCAGGAGGCTGCCCAAATTCCTGCAGTGCTCTGATAGCCCCACACACAGAATGGAAGCAGTGCTGAGGTTGAGAAAACCTGCCTTAAAGGATGAGGGAGGGGAGATAAATGCTTCTATGTGGTTGCAAAGTTCTTACATTTAACGAGAAATGGCCCAAGATTAACTCTTTTTTTTTTTTTAATTGAGACAGGGTCTTGCTGTATTGCCCAGGCTGGAGTGTAGCAGTAGGATTATGGCTCATTGCAGCCTTGAACTCCTGGGCTCAAACAATCCTCCTGCCTCAGCCTCCTAAGTAGCTAGGAATAGGGTGCTTGCCACCATACCAAACTGATTTTTGTATTTTTTTTTTGTACAGATAGGGTTGCCCAGGTTGATCTCAAACTCCTAGGCTCAAGCAATCCTACCTGGCTTCCCAAAGTGCTAGGATTACAGGTGTGAGCCACTGTGCCTGGCAAGATTAACTCTACGTTAAGCATGTGTATTGCAATCTGTCGAGTAACTACTAAAAAAACAATGCAAAGAGGCAAAGTCAAAAAGCCAATAGAAGGCCAGGCATGGTGGCTCACGCCTGTAATCCCAGCATTTTGGGAGGCCAAGGCGGGCAGATTACGAGGTCAGGAGTTCAAGACCAGTCTGGCCAATATGGTGAAACCCTGTCTCTACTAAAAATATAAATACTAGCCAGGCGTCGTGGCAAGTGCCTGTAATCCTAGCTACTCCGGAGGCTGAGGCAGGAGAATTACTTGAACCTGGGAGGCAGAGGCTGCAGTGAGTCAAGATCATGCCACTGCACTCCAGCCTGTGTGAAGGAGCAAGACTCCGTCTCAAAAACCCGATAGATAAATGAAACTGGAATTCTAAAAAGGAGGCAAGCAAGGAGGAACAAACAAAAGACAAAGGCAACAAACAGAAATTAAACGATAAAACGGTAGTGCCAAATTAAACCACGTATCAACACAACTACTAAAGGTCAATGCACCAGTGAGCCTTAGGAACGTGACCACTTAACTCCTCTAATAGTATAGAGCCTAAGTTCATACCATCCAAATGGCCTGAAAGCACTGAGCTGCACTGAAAAATTAACCTAAAAACTCTGCTTCCAGACCAGTGAATCTTGCAGTCAGGGTGGAGGCAACTTGGAAGCCACTTTGAAGAGAAGCTTTCCCAGCCCAAGCCACGTGGAACCCTTGAGAAGTAACTATAGTCAGAGATGAGATTTCATCAATAAAGGTTCATAAAATACATGAGGAATTCTACTGTCCAGAGAGAATCCACAGGTAGGATGAACAGGAGGGACTTGAAATTATACCGTAATCCGAAAGAGTAATGAAATAAGTACTTTGAAATGTTGAAACAGACAAGGATGAGACAGACAGTATTTAGGAACAGGCTGTGTGCAGTGGCTCACACCTGTAATCCTAGCACTTTGGGAGGCCAAGGCAGGTGGATCACTTGAGGCCAGGAGTTCGTGTCCAGCCTGGCCCAAATGGCGAAACTCTGTCTCTACTAAAAATAACAAAATTAGCTGGGTATAGTGGTGCATGCCTGTGCTCCCAGCTACTTGGGAGGCTGAGGCAGGAGAATCGCCTGAACCTAGGAGGTGGAGACTGCAGTGAGCTGAGATCATGCCACTGCACTCCAGCCTGGGCAACAGAGTGAGACTCTGCCTCAAAACAAAACAAAACAAAACACAACAAGGAATTCAGGAACAGAGAATTACACTATAAAAAGCCAGGTGTACTGGCTGGGTACAGTGGCTTATGCCTGCAAATCCTAGCACTTAGGGAAGCTGAGGTAGGTGGATCACCTGAGGTCAGGCATTCAAGACCAGCCTGGCCAACATGGTGAAACCCCGTCTCTACTAAAAATACAAAAAATTAGCTGGGCATGGTGGCGGGTGCCTGATCCCAGCTACTAAGAAGGCTGAGGCAGAATTGCTTGAACCTGGGAGGTGGAGATTGCAGTGAACCGAGATTGCACCACTGTACTCCAGCCTAGGCAGTAAGAGTGAAACTCTGTCTCAAAAAAAAAAAAAAAAGTGTATTAGCTGATAGTACTTGAAACATACAGCTGCTAGTATAAATCTATGTGTTTCACATGTATGTTTTACAAAGCGTAATTTTTTTTTTGAGACGGAGTCTCGTTGCTGTTGCCAGGCTGGAGTGCAGTGGCATGATCCTGGCTTACTGCAACTTCCGTTTTCCGTTTTCCAGCAATTCCCCTGCCTCACCCTCCTGAGTAGCTGGGACTACAGGCGTGCACCACCATGCCTGGCTAATTTTTTCTATTTTTAGTAGAGACTGGGTTTTACCATGTTGGCCAGGATAGTCTTGATCTCCTGACCTTGTGATCCTCCTGCCTCGGCTTCCCAAAGTGCTGGGATTACAGGCATGAGCCACCATGCCCGGCTACAAAGTATCATTTTTATTGTAATCATATGGTAAAGACAACTATTGTTTTTTTTTTTTTAAGATTAAAATTCTATCAAGGTGAACTAAGAAAGCAGAACTTCTACCCTAAAAAACTTTAAAAAGTGCATGTGAAGCTGGGTACAGCTGTGCATGCCTGTAGTCCTGGCTACTTGGGAGGCTGAGGTGGGAGGACTGCTTGGACCTAGGACGTCAAGGCTGCAGTGAGCTATAACTGCACTACTACACTCTACCTGGGCAACAGAGCAAGACTGTCTCAAAAATAAAAAAAGTGCATGTGTAAGTGCTTAAAATATCATTTGAAAAATGCTAATAGACATTCTAATTAAAAGGCAGATATTGTCAAAATGGATAAAAATCCAAGCCCCAATTATATACTGTCTACAAAAGACATAATTTAAATGTAGTCTGAAATAAGACAGGAAATAGATGGAAAAATATACACACCATAAAAACAATAAGCCTGAGAAGGCTGTAATTGCAGTGACCCGATCTCTGCTCACTGCAACCTCCGGCTCTCGGTTCAAGCAATTCTCTGCCTCACCCTCCCGAGTAGCTGGGATTACAGGTGTGCACCACCACGCCCCACTGATTTTTTGTATTTTTCGTAGACAGGATTTCACCATCTTGGCCAGGCTGGTCTTGAACTCCTGTTCTTGTGATCTACCCGCATCGGCCTCCCAAAGTGCTGGAATTACAGGCGTGAGCCACTGCGCCCTGCCTGTAGCAGCTCTTTTAATGCCAAACAATAGACTTCAAAACAAAATCAAGAGGGACATTTCATAATAAAAGGGGAAACTCATCACGAAAATATGGCAATCATAAATGGCTAAAAGAACCTAATAACAGCTTCAAAGACACTAAGCAAAAATGGACAGAGATAAAGGGAGGAGCAAACAGGTTCACAATCATAGTGGGAGATTTTTTTTTGATGGAGTCTTGCTGCCACCCAGGCTGGAGTGTAGTGGTGTAATCTCGGCTCACTGCAACATACCCCTCGTGGGTTCAAGAGATTCTTCCGCCTCAACCTCCTGAGTAGCTGGGATTATAGGCAACTGCTGCCACCACGCCTGGCTAATTTTTGTACTTTTACTTTTATTTATTTAGTTTTTTATTAGTTTTTGAGATGGAGTCTCACTCTGTTGCCCAGGCTGGAGTGGAATGCTGTGATCTTGGCTCACTGCAACTTCCGCCTCCTGGGTTCAAATGATTCTCGTGCCTCGGCCTCCCGAGTAACTGGGATTACAGGCAACCGCCACCACGCCTGGCTAATTTTTCTATTTTTAGTAGAGATGGGATTTTGCCAAGTTGACCAGGCTAGTCTTGAACTCTTGACCTCAAGAGATCCACCTGCCTCAGCCTTCCAAAATGCTGGGATTACAGGTGTGAGCCACTGTGCCCAGCCTGTAGTTGGAGATTTTCATAGCCTTCACAAACCAACTGAAGGAATGAGATAAAAAGGTCAGTGAAGGTGACGTGAAAACACCAAAAACCATCTTGTCCTACTTGCTATCTGTGGCACACTCCACTCAGCTGCTGCAGAATACATATGCTCTTTAAGTGTGCATGGTGTAGTCACCAAGACAGATCATCTGCCAGACCACAGAACAAGTTTGAATAAATGTAAAGTTTAAAAATCATACAGGGGTCAGGTGTGGTGGCTCACACCTGTAACCCCAACAGTTTGGGAGGTTAAGGTGGGTGGATCACCTGAAGTCAGGAGTTGAAGACCAGCCTGGCCAACATGGTGAAATCTCATCTCTACTAAAAATACAAAAATTAGCTGGGTGTTGTGGTGCCCTGTAATCCCAGCTACTTCAGCGGCTGAGACATGAGAACCGCTTGAACTCGGGAGGCGGAGGTTGCAGTGAGCTGTCACGACACTGTACTCCAGCCTGGGTAAAAGAGAGAAACTCCGTCTCAAAAAAAAAAATAATAATAATAATACAGAGCATGTTCTTTGATCACACAGAGAAATAAATTTAAAATCAATAATCATTAGATACGTAGGAAGGCCCCAAACACTGGACAAATTTAAATAATTCATGGGTCAAAGAAGAAATCAGAAGGCAAAGTAACATGGCTCAGTAGAAGTTTAAAGATTTATATGCTCATGTTACAAAGAAAGCAGGTTTAAAATCAGTGACTTAAGATTCCACTTTAGGCCGGGTGCAGTGGCTCACGCCTGTAATTCCAGCACTTTGGGAGGCAAAGGTGGGCAGATCAAGCTCAAGAGATCCAGACCATCCTGGCCAAAATGGCGAAACTCTGTCTCTACTAAAAATACAAAAATTAGCTGGGCGTGGTGGTGGGCGCCTGTAGTTTCAGTTACTCAGGAGGCTGAGGCGAAAGAATCGCTTGAACACAGGAGGCGAAGGTTGCAGTGAGGCGAGATCACGCCACTGTACTCCAGCCTGGCAACAGAGTGAGACTCTGCCTTAAAAAAAAAAAAAAGAAAGAAAAAAGAAAAAAAGAAAAAAAGATTCCACTTTAAAGGGTTAGAAAAAGAACAAAGAGGCTGGATGCAGTGGCTCATGCCTGTAATCCCAGAACTTTGAGAGGCTAAGGCAGACAGATCTCCTGAGGTCAGGAGTTCGAAGCCAGCCTAGCCAACGTGATGAAACCCTATCTCTAGCAAAAATACAAAAATTAGTTGGATGGGTTGGGGCACGCCTGAAATCCCAGCTACTTGGGAAGCTCAGGCATGAGAGTCACTTGAACCCGGGAGGCAGAGGCTGCAGTGAGCTGAGGTCACACTGCTGCACTCCAGCCTGGGCAACAGAGTGAGACTCTGTCTTGAAAAACTGAAGGGCCCTGGGGCCTGGGCCACATCCTCTGTCAAGCTGCCCTACCTCGTTGGCTGCAGCTGCCATGGGAGTTGGATGGTTGACTGCATCGCCCAGTGCAATGGCTAAGCGGAGATCCTTCTGAATGTATTTCAGGTAGAAATCAGGCTTAAAGTTTCCTTGCAGGATATCTGAGGAGAAAAAGCCAGTATCAGACAAAAGCTAAGAACCTGAAACTAAAAACCACCTACAGTCCATCAGGGCTCAATACCTAAAACATATTCAGGGCTCAGTTCCACGTAGCCTAGGCCTCCTGGCTCCTCCCACACCCTTAGACACCTGAGAGCTAGAGCTCCCAGCTTTTACCCCCAAATCCCTCCTCCTGTGTTTCTGAACCTCCTCTGGCCAGGGTCAGGGAGTAACTGGAGAGGGGGATCTTTCATGCTCACTGAACCCCTGAACTAGCCCCCTGCTCTAATCAAACACCAAATAAAAGAAGAGGGGCCAAAGGCAACTCACTTTGGCACTTCTGGTCCAGGAAGATGCTGGCCAACTGTCCCTGATTGAGGATGTCCAAGAGTGTCTGCTGGGACTGGCCTGTCACCTGGGCCAGGGTCAGCCCCTCGGCGATAGTGGCCATGAAGCTCCCTTGGACCATGTTCACAATCAGCATCATCTTGGCTGCGTTGCCCACTTCACCTGTCCAGGGCAAAGACTCATGGTCATGGCCCAAGAATGCCACAGGCAGGGCCTCTCTGCCTGCCCTCACCTCTGCTCAGACCCACCTCTCTCCAGGGGAGGCCCCCTTCACCTGCCCCCGACAGACTGGCTCATCCTCCTTCCACACACTGACTATGTAAGTGAAAGGAAATCTTCCCCGGGGACCCTGGCAGAAAGGCTGTGTGGGACTGGCGTTGTCATCAGTGTGATACAGAAGGTATGTGGCCCCAGGCTCCAGGCCTGACAGGTGCAGGCATGTTACCTAGGAAGAAGGAGGTCTTCCCCATCGCCTGGAAACAGCTGCTGCAGTCCTCGTATAAGCCCCTGTCACCAGCCGCTAAGATCACCAACATCCCATCATTAGACAGCTGCTGATTCCCTGAGACGGGGGCTTCCAGAAAGCGACCCCCCCTGGACACAATCACCTGGAAAGAAAAGTCACCACTTCTGAAGGCCTCACCTCTCCCAGGGGTCTCTGGGCAGGACGCAAAGACTGTTGCAGGGTGGCCATGGCTGCTCATAATGCCTTCCAGAGCTGGAGGGCATGACCACCCATACCAAGGCCCTATAGCTGACACCTGAACCCAGGGACTAACCATGTGCAGGTTAGACAGGCCGAATCACAGCAGTGATGAGATGTGGGGGTTTCCACACAGGTGCCCACTGATTAGGACTTTCTTAGAGATCAACAACTAGAACCAGATATGATCATGCCAATGCCTCGGCTGAACACACAACTTCCCTGTGGATGCTGCTCTCCCCTCAGAACATATGTGGGTCCCAAAGTCCCCACTCCCTTATTTGGGCCAGATGTTTGGGGAGGAGGGATGCTTTGCCAGTGTCAAATGCAGACAGCTGCTCAAACCCCAATGCCAGGCAGGCAGCCTGGGTTGCTTCTCATCATAAGGCTGGTAGCTCCAGGACTTGATGCCCATCCCAACAATGCAGCGACTGCCCATGGCTGTTCAGACGAGTTGTGGTTTGAAGGTGAAGCACGGGATAAGCTAGTCCCAAGGCTACTTGTCTCTCCTCTTCTCTCTCTGGCTTTGGCTCTAGAGTAACCAAACTGCCCACTCTTGTAAGCTTGGGTCTTGGGCTTGGATAGAAAGGATGCTAGAGCGCCAGCCTGAGCAAGGCTGCTACCTGGGCCAGCTCAGTGACTGTGTCAGCGTCCACTGTTGACATGTCCACGTAGCACTTCCCAGGGCGGATCCCTTGCAGCACACCACTAGGGCCCAGCACCAGCTGTGGGGACATAAGGGAGAAGCAATAGCCCAGGCTCCCGCGCATATGCTCAGGAGCCCTACAGACCTCAGATCAGAATCCTGCTGCTGTTTTGGCTCATTTCCTGATTTCTATCAAGCTGAAAAGGGAAGAACAATGAAATAAGCAAGGGATAGAAAAATACATCTTGCATGTTCCCATTTATCTTTAAAAAAAGAATGTGAGTGTGTGCATTTCTTTTTATTTAAAAAAACGCATTTAAAAGAGTAAACCTCAGCATTTATTTTTGGGAGTTCTTTGGATTTACTTGGAATAGGCTAGTCACCAGTTTAAGAAAATGACTACTGCACTTGAACTTGTAAAACATACAAATACAGCCATAGCTAAACATAGAAGCTTGGCACCTGGACCAAAGACACACTTGGCCCCAAAGCTTCCACCTCAATAAGAACACATGAAGCCTGTTAAGACCCACTTCAGCACAGACTTCAAGGGCCCTAGTAGTGTTCATTCTACGTTGTGAATTAAAGCAAGTCTGTATTCAATTAATGCAAACATGCTTCACAATGGAGGATGGCCCCTGATGGGAAATCCAGCCCCCAACATGTGGACACTCACTTGGTGTGCAGGGAAGGAGGGGAGGAGGCCAGCCAGCAATCCTGGCTGTGACCCAAGTTGCTGAGGGATGGGAGGGGGTCCTTACGTCCTTGGCCGCCTTGGGATCCGACACACAAGCGAAAGTGATGTCACAGGTTGAGACGACTTCAGCGGGGGTTCTTCCTAGGCGGGCCCCCTCCTGGATGAACAAATCACACTGCAAAAGTCACAGATCCTAATGTGAGCTGCAGGCAGTGCACAACAAACATGCCAGCCAGGCCAGAGAAGTGCTGACAAGGCCTCCTGGCTTGTCTCCCAAGGCAGGAGGCTGAGTCCAGGAGCCTGGGTTATGGAGACGTGAGCCCAACTTTTGAGGAAGTGCATGGGACCTTTTACTGGCCATCTTCAGTTTTGGCCTGACGGGTGCCTACGATGATGAACTGCTTCATGAGTGTCTGCTGAAGGTGTGCCATTTGAAGAATGGGATGTGAACAGTACCTGTCCCCAGCCCCACTGTGCTGTCCTGGCTGTGGTCCTGAGCTATCAGCACTCTGCTGGGGACATGGGGCTGTGGCAGAGAGCCTTCGGCCTGGTGGCCATTCCTTTTTGGGTTGTTTCTCAACACTGCTGTCACATTAATAAGACTTCTAGAAGTGCCTAAAAGCACTTAAATTTAAAGTCATCAGCTCCAATACTCCAGCAATGACACCTCCTTCCAGCTCATGCCACTGCTGTATTGTTCACAGGGATCCCAGCAGCACCTTGCTGTGCAGACGTGTACGCCCACCCCTTTCACAAACAAGCTCAATCACACTATATGCATTAATTCTTTTTTTTTCAGGCCAGGCATGGTGGCTCCCGCCCGTAATCCCAGCACTTTAGGATAATGAGGTGGGCAGGTCACTTGGGGTCAAGAGTATGATACCAGCCTGGCCAACATGGTGAAACTCCATCTCTATTAAAAATACAAAAATTAGCCAGCTATGGTGGCATCTGCCTGTAATTCCAGCTACACAGGAGGCTGATGCAGGAAGATCACTTGAACCTGGGAGGCAGGGGTTGCAGTGAGCCAAGATTGTGCCACTGCACTCCAACCTGGGTGACAGAGCGAGACTGCCTCAAAAAGAAAAAAAATACATATTTTTTAAGAAAACAGAAATTGCGATGGGGTCTTGCCATGTTGCCTAGGCTGGTCTCGAACTCATAAGCTCAAGTGATCTACCTGTCTTGGCCTCCAAAAGTCTTGGGATTACAGGCGTGAGCCACCATACCTAATCGTGTTAAGAGGCTGGGACTTTTTAGTCTCTTTTCCTTTGTTCCATGCAGGAGTGCAGTGCTTCAGTTTTCTGGGACTCAGGCCATGGCCTTTCACCTTTTCTCAGATGAGAACTTGGTGGGAGCCATTGCCTTTCTCCATGACAAAAGGTGATCATTCATGGCTTTGGAACTCCATCTCTGGGCTTCAGACCTTCTAAAGCCATGGACCACCACCTGAGGTTAAGAACTTCTAAACTCATGCTGTCTAATATGATAGCCACATGAGGCTATTTACATTTTAATTTAAATGAAATAAAAATTCAGTTATTCAGCTGTACTAGCCATGTTGTCAATGTTTAATAGCCTCGAATGGCTCGTGGCTACTGCACTGGACAGCACAGATATGCAACATGCCATCACTGCAGGACGCTCCAGTGCACAGAATACCACGCAGCTGCTAAAAAGAACCAAGATCTATCCATATACTCTGTGTGAATGATACTCACTGTAAGAGTGTATGTTCATATAGGCAAGGAAACAAGGATGTCAAACCTAAGGGGGGGTATGTTTTTCCTCATTTTTTACCCACTGGGTATTTTTAAATGCTTAGTTTTTATAATAACATCCTAAGCTTAGGCATCTACATTTCTACCTGCCTGGAGTAAAAGCTTGGCTTCTACTCTACTGCATGCAGAATGCTGAGACAACACGGGGAGATTTCCACCCTTACGGCTACCCCAGACTCCCCTGACCCAACAGGCACCACCCCTGAATGCTTACTTTCTCTGCAGTGCGGTTCCAGACAGTCACCGTGTGACCCATTTTTAGCAAGTTAGAGACGATTCCACTTCCCATGAGACCAAGGCCCAAAAATCCTATCCTGAAACAGACAGAGACTGATGAGTTCAGAGCAGAGTGGGAAGGACAGGGTGACGATGAGTCCTTCATGCAGCACAAGGCTTGCTCCTTTATATAGCCTGGGGTGGGGGAACTCAGACCACCATCAACAGCAGTGTGCCAATCCCTGCAGAGCCAGGGCTGATGTCAGGCACATGAGTCTTTTCTTTTTTGAGACGGAGTTTCCCTCTTGTCGCCTAGGCTGGAGTGTAGTGGCACAATCTTGGCTCACTGCAACCTCCACCTTGCAGGTTCAAGCGATTCTCCTGCCTCATCCTGGGTAGCTGGGATTACAGGTGTGTACCACCACACCTGGCTAATTTTTGTATTTTTAGCAGAGAAGGGGTTTCGCCATGATGGTCAGGCTGGTCTTGAACTCCTGATCTCATGATCTGCCCACCTTGGCCTCCCAAAGTGCTGGGATTACAGGCGTGAGCCGCCGTGCCTGCACATGGGTCTTTTCTTATGCCATGGTCTAAAGGTGTCCGAGGATGTAAACAGGTGTTTTGAAACCCTTGATTGTCATAGAAAAAAGTATAACGTGTATGGTTCAGGGCCAGTCTCCCAAGGCAAAATCCTCTTGTTGCTTTGATAGAGGGTCTGAGCTCACAATGCCATTACAGTGAGAAACCAGACATTTGTCTTCGGCCCTTGAAATGGCTTCCCAATCAGCCACCTTGAGTGCTAGGCCTTCAGATGCCACTTTATTTACTTATTTTTTGAGACAGTGTCTCAAACAATGTTCTGTTGTTGCCCTGTTGTTTACGCTGGAGTGCAGTGGTGCGATCACGGCTCACTGCAGCCTTGACTGCCCGGGCTGAAGCAATCCTTTCCCTTCAGCCTTCTGGGTAGCTAAGAATACAGGCATGTGCCACCACACCTGGCTAATTTTTTGGGGAGACGGGCTTTTGCCATGTTGCCAGGCTGGTCTCGGACTCTTGGGCTTAAGGGATCCGCCTACCTCAGCCTCCCTAAGTGCTGGGATTGCAGGTGTGAACCACTGCACTGGCCTTGGATACTACTTTATAGCACAAGAGAGTCCACCACAAGTCACTGAAGCCGTGTGTTCAGAGCCAGGCAATTTCTTTGACTGCAAGAACCAGGACCACAATTTTCACCTCTCTTTCCCAACTTCAATTCTCCAGCCATACACTGCCTTTCCAGTCTTCCTGTTATCAACAGAGTGAGCCTTGCTCCTCCTCTCCAAAGCTACGTCCTTCACCTGAGCTTGGAATCCAATCTTTCCCAGTCCACAAATCCTTCTCCCCATGCCTGCCTTCCCCCAAACCTCTCAGCGCACCCCTAGCCCTTCCTTCCACAGGTCCTTCCTCATCTTTGTGACAGAAGTACTCCTGGCCAGTCTGCTCACACACATTCATATACTCTGCCTGCTCCTTCCTGCAACCCTGGGAGCTGGGGGCTGGCCACCATTGCTGCTATTTCAACCTGCTTTTACAGGTGACTTCCAGCTTGCCCAAGTGTCTTTTCTTGATTGTTGTATTTCTTTACTTCTCCTTGCATGTCACAATGGTGCTAAAGAATGCCTCTTTTGGCCGGGCTCGGTGGCTCACAACTATAATCCCAACACTTTGGGAGGCCAAGGTGGGCAGATCACGAGGTCAGAAGTTCAAGATCAGCCTGGCCAATATGGTAAAACCCCGTCTCTACTAAAAATACAAAAATTAGCTGGGTGTGGTAGTGCGCGTCTGTAATCCCAGCTACTCAGGACGCTGAGGCAGAACGCTTGAACCTAGTGGGTAGAGTTTGCAGTGAGCCGAAATTGCGCCACTGCACTCCAGCCTGGTGACAGACCAAGACTCTGTTTGAAAAAAAAAAAAAGAATGCCTCTTTCCTAATTTCTGATCATGTCAAGTTCTTGTTTTATATTTTTAAAATTTATTTTTATTTATTTTTTTAAAAAGAGACATGGGGCGGGTCTTGCTATGTTGGCCAGATCGGTCTCCAACTTCTGGCCTCAAGCAACCCTCTCACCTTGGCCTCCCAAACTGCTAGGATTATAGGTGTGAGCCACTGTGCCCAGCCTCTTTTCTTTTGTTAGAGACAGCATTTTGCTGTCTCCCAGGCTGGAGTGCAATGGTGTGATCACAGCTCACTGCAGCCTCAAACTCCTGGGCTCAAGTGATCTTCCCACCTCAGCCCACCTGAGCAGCTAGAACTACAGGTGTGTGCCGCCATGCTTGGCTAAGTTTTAAAAATTTTTGGTAGAGATTGGGTCTTGCTGTGTTGCCTAGGCTGGTCATGTACTCCTGGCCTCAAGGGATCCTTCTGCTTTGGTCTCTCAAAGTGTGAGGATTACAAGCATGAGCCACTGCACTTGGCCATATTCTTGTTTTCAATTTAGGATTTCTCTGAGTGCTGGACATCCCCTGCAGCTCTTCCACTTTGACTCTGTCATCCTTTCCATGGTTTTGGTCTTCTGGAACCATACCTACAAATGGGCTCCTAATCTCTGCTGGAATATCAGCTGCTCACATTCTCCCGGTCTGAGCCTGTATTAAATAATTTGGATCACACGTTGAAAATGGAAGCTACCTTCTTCTCACCAAAATAGTACCCCTTGCCCACTGCTTCAAGTTGAGGCTTAAAAACAAGGAGGTATCTTCTTGTCACTCATTATTTGGGTACTGCAATATTCCCCCATTATTCTAAATCACAACAGGTGAATTCCCTTTTCTTTCTTGGTGTTCTAGGAAGTCCAGTAGACCTGGGATGAAGCTTCTGGATTTTTTTTTTTGAGGCAGTCTCGTTCTGTCGCCCAGGCTGCAGTGCAACTGTGTGATCTTGGCTCACTGCAACCTCCACCTCCTGGGTTCAAGCTATTTTCCTGCCTCAGCCTCCCTAGTAGCTGGGATTACAGGTACCCGCCATCATGCCTGGCTAATTTTTGTAGAGACAGGGTTTCACCATGTTGGCCAGGCTGGTCTTGAACTCTTGACCTCAGATGATCTGCTCACCTTGGCCTCCCAAAGTGCTGCGATTACAGGTGTGAGCCACCACGCCTGGCCAAGCTTTTGTTTTTTGTTTTTCTTTGAGACAGATTCTCACTCTGTCTCCAGGCTGCAGTGCAATGGCATGATCTCGGTTCACTGCAACCTCCAGGTTCAAGCGATTCTCCTGCCTCAGCCTCCGGAGTAGCTGGGACTACAGGTGCATGCCACCACATCCAGCTAATTTTTTTGTAGTTTAGTAGAGACAGGGTTTCACCATGTTGCCCAGGATGGTTTCGATCTCTTGACTTTGTGGTCTGCCCACCTCGGCCTCCCAAAGTGCTGGGATTACAGGCATGAGCCACTGTGCCTGACCGCTTCTGGATTTTTAAGATGGCAACTGAAACTCCTTCACACTGTGCCCCAACTAAGACGGAAATGTGGATTAAGGTGGGCTGGGCAACAACGAAACTGGTTGGTTTTGATGCTGGCTTCATACTCATATTAAAATTTGACTAATGGGCCAATAAATGTGCTGGGTGAAAACATCAGGACTCCGTCCTCAGCCCCATCCTGTTTTGTTTTGTCTTTAAAACTAACACAATCCTCGTTAAATTAACAGATGACCTCTTTCTCCCCCTTTGTTAGCACCTAGTATGCCCTTATCTTCTCTCCCTACAGAGGGAAGTTCACCAAAAATGACTCGTAGAATCAGTGATTTCAACAGTACAAAAACATAAAGTAAAACACGCAGTGTTTTCAGTCCGAGAAGACAATGTGAAAGGCACAAAATGGAGACTGACTTAGCTAACATGCTCCAGAGAACATGTTTTCTTAGAAAAGACACCTTTTGTCAACAAGACTCTGCAGAAGAGATGGGCCTACAGAACAGGCACAGAGGTGATGCTGGGTGGAAGTTGGGTCTGTGAGCACGTCCAGGGATTGCCCCATCCACACTGGGCAGGGCACAGGACAGCCAGCAGGCGCCCAGTGAGGACCCTCAAGCAACTTCATCTCTCTTCCCCCACCTGCCCCACCATGGCCAATTTTGGGGCTTCATCATGATTCTACTCAGCCAGTGGTTCTCACAGTGTGGTTCTCTGGCCAGGAGTAGCAGTACACCTGGAAACCGGTTAAAAATACAAATTCTTGGGCCCCACCCAGACATACTGACTCAGAAGCTACCTTCCAGGTGACTCTAAGGCACGGGGAAGTCTGAGGACCACTCAGCCAAGTGCTCCTTGCTCTTGACTTCTGGAGCCAATGTCTCAGCTTACGCCCAAGGGAGACCTGACTATAGATTTACACAGCTTCTGACTCCTATGAGTCAAACCGCTTCTAGACAAATCATTATCAGTAAGAGTTACAAAGTTCCCGCCTTTTCCATTCAATCCCAGCAATGGCTGGAATCCCATTCAATCCCCTGGGGTCATGTTCTTCCCACCCTCAACAGAACCAGGGCCACTGGAGGCCTTTTCGTCAAAGGTCCTACTTTTTGTCTGTGGGTGTGATGCTGCCATTCACCGCCGTGCTGTCAGCTGCCTGGATGGAGGTGGAGCCAGTTTCCTACGGATAGGAAGCACACATCATAAAGTCAGTCTGCACGAAGTCTAAGGCCCCAGGTGAAAATTAAAATGGGGAGGCATGAAGCCTACGTACCTCTTCACATATTTTCAACTTCTTTGTGATTGCCTGGTAACAGACAGCTGGCTAATAAAGGAGGAGAAAAGAGACCACTTATTAAACTGAAGACTTAACCAGTCTTCATAATAATCCCCGAAAAGGATTAGCCTAAAGTGGGAAGTGAACGTCAAATACTTATTTGTTGTATACTTTAGTCAATTCCAAATTTACACTAGGAAGTTCATACACATTACCTCATTCAAGTCCCCATGCAATTCTACAAGGTCTTTTTGCTGACCATGGTGTTGAGAACCAGAGGTGTGAGGTCATGTGCCACAGTTACAAGCTTGGAACCCATATTTGTCCAACTCCAAAGCCACAAACTCTCAACAGATCCTAGCAAGGCTCAGCCTAATCCATAACCTTGCAGACCTTGGGAGAGCGTCCCTCTGCATCTGCAGGACTTGGGAGTGAGCCTCATGATGTGTCTACCATGCAACATGGGCTAGTTCACGGCAGGGGAGAGGGGGAAGGGCTGACAGTTTACAATGTTTGGTTTCTGCCCTATGCCCTAGACTCTAAAGGTCTCTGTGAATGTCTCAACTACACAGCTGGCTGAGTTTTAAAAGCTTTTTTTGGGTTTATTATTTATTTATTATGAGATGGAGTCTTGCTCTGTCGCCGAGGCTGGTCGCTCAACCTCTGCTTCCTGAGTAGCTGGGACTATAGGCACCTGCCACCACTCCTGGCTAATTTTTGTATTTTTAGTAGAGACAGGGTTTCCCTAGGTTGGCCAGCCTGGTCTCAAGCTCCTGACCTCAGGTGATTCACCTGCCTAGGCCTCCCAAAGTGCTCGGATTACAGGTGTGAGCCATGGTGCCCGACCTTTGGATTTATTTTTAATCTTAGCAATGCCTGGCTCATTAGTGGGCCCATACAGGGGCTTCTGGACTAGTTGCTCTGGGCAGTACACTGGCAGAGCCTCATTTTTCAGATTGGCCGGGCCAGGACCCCGTGGAGGAGTACTCCTTGGCCAGCCCCTGACCAAGGGCCAAGAGCCTCAAAGGGCAACTCACCTTCTCTGTTTGGCTTAGCAGGAAATGATGGAAATGAGGATCTGCATCTTTAACAGGCTGAAACCAGAAAACAATGAAATAAAACCAGTTATCTGCCACCAAAGGTCATTTCCTTCTCCCTGGTAACTGGACTCTCCTATGGCTGGAACACCTCTGGATTCTGGTCTCTTTTTTCACAATTGTATGGAAACTGTTTTCCCATTTTGGCCTAAGCCTTTTATAAACAAGCCCCATTCCAACTAGAGGAAAACTGGCTTTCAAGTGGAAAAGAAGAGATGATTCTGCTAGGTTGGTACGCAAATTATTCCAATAACCCTGTGGGAAAATATTAATAAGCATACTAGTGCTTTATAAATTCAGTACTTATCAGGTACAGCAGATAACCCAGCAGACAAAGTCACATCCATTCTCCGGAATTTCAGAGTTTTTGGCCTACTTATATCTGGTACCTACACCCTGGGGATCTCATCTTACTGAGCATATTAACAGAAACAGAGTGGCCAGGATGGTGGACCTGCATGCATGGGCTTTCCATTATCATGTGCAGCAACAGGCGCAGCTGCACCAAGAGTAACAGAACCAAACATCAAAGTTATAATTACGGACAATGAGAGGGTGTTTACTAAATATTAGGGGGAAAAACTTGTGAAATGATCCCACTTTTATGAAAAACAGCCCTGCCCACAATAACAAAAACTAGACATAGGTCTATAATCATCTAAATGAATGCTGAGTGGGCATCCCAAAGGACTGAAATCAGTCACCTCAAACTCTACAGTGCTCATACCAGAGGGAGGAGATTTTTAATTTTTTATCTCATGGACTTCTATACTATTTTGTGATAGTAAATTAAGCCTCACACACAAGAAAAAGATGAAAAAGGAAAAAGAGGATCACACAGGGACACCAGGAACCCAGCCATAAGCTGCAGCTTGTGCTGCCGGCAGGAGAGCTCCTTACCTCGCTTGCGGTTGGCTGCCATTTAAATGCGGCCATTGGTCCGGCCATCATCCCCTTCACAGTACTAGACTCTGGGATGGTGAGATCCTACAGAGGGAGGGGAAAGGCATTTTAAAATCACATTCGAACCCCAATGAAACTCCTTGCAAGTGTCATAGTCTAAGTGCAAGTTCAAGCCAATCCCCAGCCACTGTTCTGATGATTGTCCCTCAGGAGAAACAAGCCAGTTCTTCCCATTCACACACAGTGAGTCTTTCTTCTCAATTCTGGAAATAATAAAATATGTGCTTATATCTAAATTTCACAAGGATGGAGGTAATCAGAAAGACCAAGTATGATCTGCAGTACTGTCCGCAAAGTTGCAGAGCACATTCCTGATGGTGAACACCGAACATTCAGACAACAAGAGTGGCTTCAGAAGGAACCCACCATATTTCAAAAGAACAAATAAAACCACATGGTGCTGGGGAGCTCTGCCCACATTTTATAGCCACCATAACAAAGGCAGAAATAACCTCCAGAGTGGCTGGCACCCAAGAGCCCAAGCTATCCTGAGATGGACACAGGCAAGGACCTGGTAGGGCGAGCGGCTCCTCTTCACCGAAGTTCCCGGCTCATGTTCTTCCTGGGCAAAGGGTCATCTTTCCAGTTCTAACACTGGTCTGGGCCCTCTCCACTGCTCTGATGCTATCCTGCATTCCCTTTCCCTGGTTGCTTCCTTCCTTCCAGCTACATTGGCCCTCCTGACACCCCTGCCTAAATCACTCCTGAGGTTTTTCCAGTCTTAGAGAACGCCTGCTCCATTCTACCAGGCCAACATCTTTAGAGCCCTTCTTGACTCCTCTCTTCTCTAATCCACTGGTAACAAATGGGGCTTTACGGCTGGGGATCTGCCCAACCCCTTCTCACCATTCTGGCTACTAATACTCAAACTCAGACCACCATCAATACCAAACTCAGACCACCGGCCACCTGGACAGTTGCAAAAATAAACCTCCCTGCTTCCACTTAGTCTAGTCTCTACACAGCAGCCAGAGTGATCTACCAAAAACACAAATCAGACCATGATACTTCTCTGCCTAAAACTGGCTTCCAGTCTCACATAGTAAAGCTATGGGCTTTATGAACATGGCCTACAGGGAGGGGCTTGCAAGTTCTGCATTCTCCCATCCACCCCATGCCAATCTCGAACCTCAAGTCCTATTTCTTCCTCCCCTGCCACTGCTCTCCAGCTCGTTAACACTCTGCTGGCCTTCTACCCTGGCCCCAAACACACCAAGCACATGCCTGCCCTGGTGCCCTTGTGCTACTGGGAATGTTCTTCCCACAGTTACCTCCTTGGCTCAGGCTTGTTTTAGGACTCTATTGAAATGTCACCTTATCAGAGTGGCTTCATGTGGCCTCTCTGTACCTTTGCCCACAGAACATAATGCTGATGTGGATTATAATGACAGCAAATGCTTTCATAGGGCTTACAATGTGCTAGACATCACTGTAAATGCTATTTAATGCGTACGTTCTCATGTAATTCTCATTCAAGAAACAAAACTATTATCTCCTTTTACAGAACTATTATAATCTTCTTTTATAGAAGAGGAAACTAAGGCACACAGAGCTTAAGTAGCCTTGCCTAAGGTCACCGAGCCAGTCACTGGTGTGGTAGATACAATTTATTTATTAATTTGGAGGCATACTCCAGCTCCGTCACCCAGACTGGAGTTCAGGGGCTTAATCAGGGCTTACTGCAGCCTCAACCACCTGAGCTCAAGTGATCCTCCCATCTCAGCCTCCTCCTCCACACTATAGGTGTGTGTAACCATGCCTGGCTAATTTTTTATTTTTGTAGATTAATTATTTATTTGCAATTTTTAAAAAATAACTATTAATTTTTTGTTTTTATAGGGTCTTGCTATGTTGGCCAGGCTGGTCTCTAACTTCTGGCCTCAAGTGATCCTCCTATCTTGACCTTCCAAAGTGCTGGGATTATGGGAGTAAGCCACTGTGCCTGGGTGACTGAATTTGGCTCCAGGGTCTGTCATATTAGAAGCATGTCCTAGGAAAGCAAGAACTCTGCCAGCTTTGCCTACTCTAAAACCCACACTGGCATACAGTCCAGGTTCAATATTTATTGAAGGAGCCTTGTCTGACTTTTAAGCTGCTCTCTCTCCAGGCATTTGGCCTATGGTAGAATTGCTCAATAAACATTTGCTGAATAAAGGTTTTTTGGGGAAAAGAAAGGCCCAGCCCCGAGCTGCCAGAAAGAATATTCTGCAATGATGGGTGTGTTCTTTATCTGCACTGTGTGATAAAGCAGGCATCAGTCAAGTGTCACCATGGAGCATCTCACACAATGATAATGTGAGGGAGAAGCTGCATTTTTAACTTGTATTTAACTTCCCAGCCTTCCTCTGCCTGCACGTAATCGACGCCTCTGCCATAAAGGTCAGCCTTTTCCATTAATCCTCACGGGGCAGGAGATTATGTCCAGGAATGGCACTCATCTGGGGCTTTGCCAAGTTATCAGCCTATGCGACTGCTCACTGTTTCTAAGAGGAGCTCACCAGCCAGATGACAATTACTATAGCAACACACACACAAACACCCTCCTCTGAGACTACAGAATAGAACACTTTTTTTTTTGAGATGAAGTCTTGCTCTGTCTCTGTCACCAGGCTGGAGTGTAGTGGCCTGATCTTGGCTCACTGCAACCTCCGCCTCTCAGGTTCAAGCAATTCTCCTACCTCAGCTTCCCGAGTAGCTGGGACTACAGGCATGCGCCACCATGTCCAGCTAATATATATACATATATTTTTTTTCTTTTTAGTAGAGACGAGGTTTCACCATGTTGGTCAGGATGGTCTCAATCTCTTGACCTCATGATCTGCCCGCCTCAGCCTCCCAAAGTGCTGGGATTACAGGCATGAGCCACCATGCTCAGCCTAGATCACATTTAAAATGCACCAAAATTCCAAAGCCCAGGCACCGATTTCCTACTTGTCTGAAGGTGCTGAACTGAAACCCCTATCTGTCCTGTACTACTCGCCAGCTCTGTCCTTTCACTATGGGCCAGGCCAAGCACAAAGACCAGGCAGGAAGGACACCTCGAAGGGTCAATAGAAGGAAGAGCTCCTGGACCACAAATACATCTTGTTTTATTGCGTTTTATTTTATTGTGTTTCTTAAGTGTTGCACTTTTTTTTTTTTTTTTTTTAAAACGAATTGAAGGTTTGTGGCAACCCAGTGTCAATCAAGTCTATGGGGGCCATTTTCCCAACAGCATGTGCTCACTTTATGTCTTTGTTTCAGCATTTTTTTTTTTTTTTTTTTTAGCAATGAAGCATTTTTTTTTAAACAGTCTCGCTCTGTTGCCTAGGCTGGAGTGCAGTGGTGCAATCTCGGCTCACTGAAACCTCCACCTCCAGGGTTCAAGTGATTCTCCGGCCTCAGCCTCCCGAGTAGCTGGGATTACAGGCATGTGCCACCATGCCCTGCTAATTTTGTATTTTCAGTAGAGACGGGGTTTCTCCGTGTTGGTAAGGCTGGTCTCGAACTCCTGACCTCAGGTGATTGGCCCACCTTGGCCCCCCAAAGTGCTGGGATTACAAGCGTGAGCCACTACGCCCTGCTCTGTACTTCCCTTTATCCAATGAGATGGTGTTTCTCTCAGTGGTGACACAGCCACTGGGGAGATGCATGGCTCCACATACCAGGCAATATCAACTGGGGAAATAATATAAAATCTGACAGCCCAGATTCCTTTTGGATTCCAGGAAATAAACTCCAAAGTCACAGTACATTTTTTTGTGGATCAATTTAGATCATGCTCCCTATAAAGTTTTCTCTGCACTGCAGCTGATAGTTTTTCCAAACCCTGGGGTCACGGTATTCAGGAATAGCACCACCCTCGCTCTCACCACTCCCTCAGCCTTAGGTCATTTAACAGTGAGAAGGGCTGTCTCTCACAGAGGCCTCAAACTGGCATCCCACAGAGATGTTCCTGTGGACCCAAGACATATTTTTGAACTAAGCATATTTAAAATTGGGATATTTCACATAAAAACCTGTATTTCCAGCTTCTGTGTTTTTTTGAGTTAAGGTCTCACATTGCTGCCCAGGATGGAGTATAGTGGTACAACTGAAGGTCACTGCAGCCTTGACCTCCTGGGCTCAAGTGATCCTCCCACCTCAGCTTTCCAAGCAGCTGGGACTACAGGTGTGTACCACTATGCCCAGCTATTTTTTTAAATTTGTTTTTTGAGACAGGGTCTCACTGTGTCACCCAAACTAAAGTGCAGTGGCATAATCTTGGCTCACTGTAACTTCTATCTTCCTGGGTTCAAGTGATTTTCCCACCTCAGCCTCCTCAATAGCTGGGACTACAGGCACATGCCACCAACCCTGGCTCATTTTTAATTCATTTATATTAAATAATTAAAAAAAAAAGAGATGGGGTCTCCCTGTGTTGCCCAGGCTGGTCTTAAACTCTTGGGCTCAGGGGATCCTGCTGCCTTGGCCTTATAAAGGGCTGGGATAACAGGTGTGAGCTATCATATCTGGGCAATTTTTTAGTTTTTTTTTAGTTTTTATAGAGCTCATCTCGAACTCCTAAGCTCAAGCAATCTGCTCACTTCAGTCTCCCAAAATGCTGGGATTACAGGCACAAGCCACCACATCTGGACAATTTTTTTTTTTTTTTTTTTTTTTTTTTTAAAGGAAAGGGTCTTACTATGTTGCTCAGCCTGGTTTTGAACTCCTGGGCGCATGTGATCTTCCTGCCTCAGCCTCCCAAAGTGCTATGATTGCAGGTGTGAGCCACCACACCTGGCCTTTCCAGCTTTTTTTTTTTTTTTTTTTTTTTTGAAGTTCAGAAATAATTCCCACCTTCTTTTGAGAAAAAAAAACAGATAATTTGGCAGTAGCTGGCTGGAACCCTATGGAAGGAGCATGACTTCCCCAGACTCCCTGACCATGGCCAGCCCTGCTGCTCTGAGCACCAAGGCAGGTCAGCTGGGGTGCCTGGCACCCGTGCCACTGCTTCTTATGTCCAGTCAGCTACACTTGCTTCCATTACCTGCCTGAGCTCACTGATGTCTGAATTTTTGAGCCTTGATCCAATGTCTAGTAATTCATTATAGCCTCATCACCCAACTGTTTCTGCCAGCCATCTGGCTTCTGTTCCCTTTGTCTTGCTGTTGACAATCCTGCTGTGTTCCTGACACAGACCCCTTCATTTTGAAATTCTTCTCTGTGGCCTTCTAAGACTGGCCTCAAATCTTATTAGGAAGAAGGCAAGAGATGCACCCTTGCTGCTTTATCTCATCTTGCTAGCTCCTCCCACTTCTTCCTGTTCCTGAGCACGGCATTCTCGCTGCAAAGCAGTCTTTTGCCCTTCCCTCTTTCTTCTACCTCTCTTCCTGAGACAAACTACATCACGCTGCCTGGACTCAACTACCCTTTTACAAATTCTCCTCCCAAATCTACATTTCTAGTCCTGAGGTCGCACCAAGACAGCTCCCAGACTGTCTAGGCCTTGCCTCAAATTCTTCATGTTTCAGACAGAATTGGTACTCTTTCTCCACAAGCCATCTCTACAAGCCCACTCCTCTAAGAAAGTAATCATCATTTTCTCAGGAATGAAGCTGGAAATCTTTTCCTTTTTCTCATTCATCCTCTATATAATCAGTTATGGAATCTTCGGAACTCTTCCTCTGAAGCTCCTCTCACCTTTTTGATTGCAATATATGCAATAACCCCCTTATGAATGCACACCTAGCTTTAGCCTTCTAATTGGCTCTGAGCCTTTCCTGTGTACTCTGTGAATACTGGTGCACACACGGGAAGCACAGTAGCACCAGCTCAATCACCTTCACAGGCCCCACTGACTCTAGGACGCTTCAGTACCACATTCCTTAGGTAGAACTTCAGGCTCTCCATGATCCAGGGACAAGCTTTCTTTTTCTCTGCTCTCCTCCCTATTCTCTCCCTGTTCAAGAGTATCTTCACCAGTACTGAGCCTCACATGGGCTGTACCCTCCACCTCTGGTATGCCTTCCCTTCTTTCTTGCTAAGCCCTTCCCAGGACCAGCCCTTGCATACCGGCTCAAGTGGAGTGTTCTCCTGCCTAGTGCTCCTACTTCACACCTGCATCCAGGCCATGTCTCTCACCTGGTCTGCAGGATTCTTTATCTTTTCTTTTAAAATAAGAGTTGGGATCTCACTCAATCACCCAGGCTAGAGCGCAGTGGTACAATTGGCTCACTGCAGCCTTGAGCTCCAAGCTCAAGCCTCTTCCTGCCTGAGCCTCTCGAGTTGCTGGGATGAGGTGTGAGTCACTGCACCTGCCCTGCAAGATTCCTGAGCACAGAATTCTGCTCCCACTCTGTGAGCAGAAGCATACTGTAGGGCTTAACTCTACCTTATACTAAAAGGACATCACTAATCCCGGAAGCCGCAGAGAGAAAACAAACCTTCTCATCCTTTGGGGGCCGACCCCGCTTCCGGGGACTTTGCTCTTGGGCTCTTTTCAGAGGGGATTTGGAGCCTCTCTCTGAAGAGCCTGAAGACACCCTCTTCTTTCCTTCTCCCATGTTCTTCTTCACCTTCCCTTCAGACAGGCTAAGTTTGCGCTTCTCATCACCTGAGTTTGGCCTACTTCTCTCCTCACTGGAATTACGTCGATTCTTGTCATCAGCAGAATTGTGGGATGACGTCTGAAAGTTTAATAATAATAATGATAACTACCACCACAGCTGCTGCCACCATCGCCACCACCATTTACAGGTGCCACACCTAGGTCCCAAAACTAGGAGATGGGATTTAAATCCAGGTAGTATATATGCTCCTGAGGCTATGCTCCTAATCTCTGTGCTATAAAAGGAAGAAATGGCCTGTGCTAGACTCAAATGCTGAGCTATTTCTCCTGGGTCCAAGCAACTTTCCTAAAAGCAACAACCTATTCCAGCAAGGTTAGCTGCAGGGAATTTCAGGCTGATAAGCAAAATGCTGCCACCTTAAAAGTGAAGTAGCTTTCTCCAGTGGCATTTCAGAAGAACAAAGGTTTGGGTCTGGGTGACATTTAATCTGCTAATTACTATGCAAAAATAAGCAGGCTGGCGTTAGAAGAAAGTGAACATTGTCATCTCTCACCTGGTCTTTCCCTTTGGCTCTCCTGAGGAACTCTTCGACGGCATCCACTGCTTGCTGGAATCGTTTACCCTTGTTAATTTTTATCATTTCCTCTTTATGAGCATGATATGGCTTCAGCTGTTCCACTTTGATCCAGGCACTTGCAGAAAACAAACACAGAAAGGCTAGGATCCATATTGTATATGCCATAAAGTATCAACAACCTCACTGCAGCACAGTGTAAATATCGATTTGGTTTAACTGGACATTGCAAGAGGCCTCACCACTTTTTTCAAAACATGCTATCAACCATCTCAGAGTGTTGAGCCTAAATAACCACCACCACCACTGCAGCAACCACATATCAAAGTCCTCTAGTGAAAGCCCTGTGTTGCAGATTGTTTATCTCCACTGTTGTTTGCCACCCTTCAATGCCCAACCACATACACCTGCCACTTGCTCGGGGCAGAAAGAAATCTGGACACCCTCTCCCATTCTCACCAGGCAGCACAAATGGCCACACACAGATCCCTGGGAATCAGGGTACCTGAAAATGTGATAGAAGACAGCAGCATTACTACGCAGGAAAATGCTTGCTGCCTGTCAACAATTAGAACCAGATTTATGATCTGCTGATCAACAGAGAGCTGAAGAAATCCAACATCTTCTAAAATTTGTGGCTTTTATGGATATTCACAGCCACTGAGCCTATATTTGTTCATAAATGATGGTAACCATGGCTACTAAACCACACAAAACATGGACCACAAGGCTTGGAATAAGGGCAGCAGTTACAAAAGGACACATTTAAAAACGAGATGCCATGCTGTCTTATGATGTCTCAAAAAAAGAAGAAAGAGAAATAAGATTCTTGAGATTAAAGGTAGAAGAATACACACCCCTGATATTTAATTTTTAATTTCAACCATCAATGTGTAACATATGAAGGTGAATGCAGTCAGGTGACAATTCTGGGGTATCCGGCCTGCCACACTAACCTGAACAAATCTGCTGCAGCTGGCTTGCCACGGTTTCCCTCAATGACATGCAACTTATAGAATCCAAGCACAAAATAATTTCATAGGCTTGCCAAGGTTATCAGTTAACTTACATGTTTTAGCATGTGATACTCACAGGTTTCACAGCATAACCTTCAGAAAAAGTAGATGAGGTTAAAGATATAGAACCGGGCTATCTTACTGGCTTAAGGTTGTTTTCTTTATAGAAAGGTAGAGAATACTGGTGACAGTGTTAACCTTTGTACATACAAATGATGCTACCAACGCTTCACCTGGTGCCAGCTACCTGGTGCCAGTAGTTGTGATGATGCGGTCTATGCAAAAACAGCCCTGGGACCATCGACCTGCAGATGTCAAGACAGCAAACCACTATCAGGCAAGCCACCCATGGCTAAGTGAGATGACAAGGTGATGAATGGGGATACAGAAGCTGGTCTCCCAGGCACAGCTCCAACTAGAGGAGTTAGGCAAGGAGTCAGGTCAACTCCTTATTTTTTATTTTTATTTTTGACAGAGTCTAACTCTGTCAGCCAAGCTGGAGTGCAGTGGTATGATCTTGGCTCACTGTGACCTCCACCTCCCAGGTTCAAGCAATTCTCCTGTCTCAGTCTCCTGGGTTGTTGGGACTATAGGCATGTACCACCATGCCCAGCTAATTTTTATATTTTTAGTAGAAACAGGGTTTCTTTGTGTTGGCCAGGCTGGTCTTGAACTTCTGGCCTCCAGTGATCCACCCGCCCTGGCCTCCCAAACTTCTGGGATTACAGGAGTGAACCAGCAAATTCCTTTGTAGTGACCAACTCATCTTTTTTTTTTTTTTTGAGCCAGAGTCTCGCTCTGTCACCAGACTAGAGTGCAGTGGCACAATCTCAGCTCACTGCAATCTCTGCCTCCCTGGTTCAAGCAATTCTCCTGCCTCAGCCTCGCCCAGCTAATTTTTGTATTTTTTAGCAGAGACGGGTTTTGCCATGTTGGCCAGGATGGTCTCGATCTCTTGACCTTGTGATCTGCCTGCCTCAGCCTCCCAAAGTGCTGGGATTACAGGTGTGAGCCACCGCGGCCGGCCTATCTTAAAGTTTGAAATTCAACATGAGAGTGCCAATGAGTCCAATCTACTAGGAGGAAAAGTGGAATGAGATTTTGACCCCAGATTTTCCGGCAAGTATATCCCTGAAATGACTCCCTTCCCTCTCCTTATGGGGATGCTAATGACAGACCAGAGCAATCAGATGCAAAGTCAGACCCAGCCCCAAAAGTCAATGAAGGTATCATACTAACCCATGGGTTTGAGATGACACAACCAGTATCAAGCACGAAGCTTAAAGAGTCATGACACTCAGGACCAGCCTCTTCCTCCTAGGAGCTTGTGGTCAGAAGCTGAGACCCACACAAGTTCCTAATGTAACACCAACAGGGTGATTTTTATGGAGCCCCTCGAGATGGGACAACAGACTCCAAGACTCACTAATCCCACCCATGCCCTCATCCTCCTACCTCCATCCTTGCCTCCCACTCCCCAGCCTCACAACAACCCCTGATTTTGAGGGAATGGGAAGGTAAGGATGTCTGTGAAGGAAGTGCCAAGAAATCAATCCCATTTTTTTTTGAAGCATTTTAAAAGGTTTACTGATTTCTGCTGTAAGGAAACGTACAGTCAAAACTCCACTCACTTTAAAGCATTTGAGATACTGAAATTTTCTTGTTTATAACCATCTCTGAAACATTAAAATGGCTAAATGAACTGCCAGTATGAATAGGAGGGTAAATGCAAGAAATGTTCAGCTATTTAAGGCATCAACTTTTGCTGCAGAAGCATCCTGTTACATCAGAAAACAGTCATAAAGACCAGCTTGGCTGGGCGCGGTGGCTCACACCTGTAATCCCAGCACTTTAGGGGAGGCCTAGGCGGGTGGATCACCTAAGGTCAGGAGTTTGAGACCAGCCTGGCCAATATGGTGAAACCTCATCTCTACTAAAAATATAAAAATTAGCTAGGTGCAGTGGCATGCACCTATAATCCCAGCTACTCAGGAGAGTTGCTAGAACCCAGGAGGCGGAGGCTGCAGTGAGCCGAGACTGCACCACTGCACACCAGCCTGGGCAAAAGAGCAAGACTCCATCTCAAAAACATCAACAAAACCCAGCTTACCAGAGCCCTAGGTGGATTATCTCTTGTAAGCAAACCAAACTTAAATCACTTTGGTTATCCGAATACAATTTTTCTCTAAAAATTATACTTCTCTTATCATCACTGGGTAAAGGATGCCTTCCCAGATGTTGAGGAGGATGTACTGCTCACCAGTGAGTTACAAGGTGCTACAATGCTCTTCTGTGTAAAGCTTTAGTGTTTGTTTTGTTGTTGTTGCTACTGTTGGTTTTTAAAGTTTCCTTCCTTGATATAAGCTGCAACTTGTGATTTTCCTAACATCCTCCCAAGGCTTAGATGGAGCAGTATCTTTCAGCCCAATTGGCTGTGGGCTAGAAAGCCAGAAAAATCAAGCTTACTCAAGTTGTGTCTAAAGTAGGAGGCTTTGCTTTGATCTACAATGGAATGAACGACACATTGTGGTAGTAAATGCCTGAAAACAAGCAAGATACTCCAGAGAAGGAAATGGAAGTCCCATAACATAACTGGCTGTGTGGAAATGAGCAGGATGAAAAGAAATGTATGTTATGTGCTACCATTCCTGCAAAGACAAGAAAAAAGGGCTGACTCCGCACTGATATCTCTGGAGGGACACACCAGCAGAAGCTGCTCTAACCAGGTGGCTGTGGGATGGGGATTAATGCCACTGTTACAATGTTTACAGCTTTTTTTTTTTTTTTGAATGGTGAACACATATTTTCTTGAAAAAACACCAAATCGATAGAAAGGACACTGCCATAGAACACAGGCTATTTCGACTGCCCAGAGAGTTTCCCCCATGACTTCCTGAGGTTTGCTTTGGTGTGTCACTCCTGCCTGGCTGCCGCCATAACTGTACCTGTAACACAGCCAATTTATCCTGGTGACCTGGCACACTTTCTACAAAAAGTCTCTTCATCTATAAATACAGAACCGCCGATAAGCCACTCTCGGATTACTCCAATCCAAATGAATGAAAATCTGGTATTTTCAGTAATTTCCACATGTCTGATTTGCTTTCCTCTTAAATGAAAATCATACATGTAGGGTCGGGTGTGGCAGCTCATGCCTGTAATTCCAGCACTTTGGGAGGCCGAGGCAGGTAGATTACTTGAGGCCAGGAGTTCGAGACCAGCCTGGTCAACATGGCGAAACCCTCTCTCTGCAAAAAAAAACCCACAAAAATTAGCTGGGTATGGTAGCACACGTCTGTAATCCCAGCTACTCGGGAGGCTGAGGCAGGAACTGCTTGAACTCAG
The DNA here is from genome assembly GCA_004027715.1 of Plecturocebus donacophilus. Classification (NCBI taxonomy): domain Eukaryota; kingdom Metazoa; phylum Chordata; class Mammalia; order Primates; family Pitheciidae; genus Plecturocebus; species Plecturocebus donacophilus. The sequence continues at coordinate 9,371 of PVKP010012159.1, read as the reverse complement.
GAGGTGGAGGTTACAGTGAGTGGAAATAGTGTCACTGCACTCCAGCATGTGTGAGAGAGCAAGACTTGGCCTTAAAAAAAAAAAAGGAAAATTATATATGTAGAAACTGTGTATTAACAATATCAGCCTATGACCAATCTCGAACCCTCTCATATGTGTTTCAGCCTTTGCACAGACATAGTGACCTGGGCTGAAGCCTTAAAGGTAAGATAAAGAGAAAAGAGGAAAGGGTGAGGAGAGGATGGGGGTGGGGTATGGTGGGGGAGGCGAGGGTAGATGGCACACACACACACACACACACACACACACACACACACACACACCACGCACACGCATAGAGTCTAAAGGAGAGAATAATCCCAGCTCTTTGGGAGGCTGAGGAGAGCAGATCACGAGGTCAGGAGTTCAAGACCATTTTCGTCAACATGGTGAAACCCTGTCTCTACTAAAAATATAAAAATTAGCTGGGCATGGTGGTGCATATCTGTAGTCCCAGCTACTTGGGAGGCTGAGGCAGCAGAATCACTTGAACCTGGGAGGTGGAGGTTGCAGTGAGCCGAGATTGTGCCACTGCACTCCAGCATGGTGACAGCAAGAGACTCTGTCTCAAAAATAAAATAAATAAAATAAAATAAAATAAAATAAAAATAAAATAAAATAAAATAAAATAAATAAAATAAGAGAACAAAGATGGGGCCAGAAAGTGTGGGTTTGCTTTTCCATTTGGATTTGGTGAATACTTAGTAAACAATTTCTATGCGTGCCTTTTAAAAAAATCCATCAAAATGGGCTGAAGATTACTGAGGTGTTATAGGTACAACTCTTAGGTTCTTCAGAAATAAAGGCACCAGAAAATAACCCACACAAATCAGGTGCCAGGTAAAAGGAAAAAGGGATGCTTCCAAGCAGCCATGCTTCTGATTATTAACTACAAATCCTTCTAGACAGCTACTTTTAGTCCTGACTCATACATCTCACACCTAGCCAGACCTGTCTATCTTATATGTGGCTTGATGGAAAAAGTAGCTCTGGCCTCTCAGTTTCCTCATCTGTGAAAAAATAAGAACCAGAAAAATGACCCTGCATACCTGACAGGACTGCCACAAGGACTGGAGGTGAGACTGCTATGGAAAACTGCAGTAGCCACTTGCAGCCTTTCCACTGTTTATCTACAATCTGCTGAATTGGTTGGTTTCTGGTGGCTTCCGAACACCTGTAATTAAAATGAACACTCTCTCTGCTCCATTATCCACAGCCACTGATGAAACTTTTTATTTTTAATCGAGATGGAGTGTGGTTCTATCGCCCAAGCTGGAATGCAATGGCATGATCTCAGCTCACTGTAACCTCCACCTCCTGGGTTCACGTGATTCTCCTGCCTCAGCCTCCCGAGTAGTTGGGATTACATGCACACATCACCACACCTGGCTAATTTTTTGTATTTTTAGTAGAGATGGGGTTTCATCATGTTGGCCAGACTGGTCTCGAACTTCTGACCTTCTGATCTACCCGCCTCGGCCTCCCAAAGCGCTGGGATTACAGGTGTGAGCCACCACGCCCAGCCTACGCCAGCCTACTTTTTGTTTTTTTATAGACAGGGTCCTACTCTGTCACCTAGGCTGGAATGCAGTGGCTTAATCATAGTTCACTGTAGCCTTGACCTCCCAGGCTCAAATAATGCTTCTGCTTCAGTCTCCCAAGTAGCTGAGGCCACAGGAGCATGCTACTAAACCCAGCTATTTAAATTTTTTTGGAGAGATGGGTCTTGCCGTGCTGCCCAGGCTGGCCTTGAACTCTTAGGCTCCAGCGATGATTCTGCCTCTGCCTCTTGGGATTACAAGTGTGAGCCAACGTACCTGGCCCCAATGAAACTTTTAAACCGTTAGCTCTGTCTCTTCTCTGATGGGTGGTCACCACTAATCAGACCTGTCCAAGACGGACTCTCCTGCACTTGACACTTAATCTTTGGTTGTTGTCACCAGGTGGAGCCGGCAGGTTTATGTCGAAGTTATATCACCTTTGTGTTTCCATGAAAATACAAACATTCCATGGACAGTTTTGCCTTAGTCATTTGGCTCAGGGAGCTGAAAACATATTATGAAGTCCTTCTCTCACTGGGACACAAGATTAGGAAGGTCTGGCCCTCTCCTAACAGTGGGATGTCAACAAAATTTGTTAGATCTTGTGGCAGAGAAAGGGAGAGAGAAAAATCAGGTTTCTAAAAGACTGGAATCATTGATTATCTTGTCATAGGAGCTGTTGCTTTTACTCTTTAATAAAAGACCTTGCAAATAAAAAACTATAACTACACATATCTTTTCCCTAAGTAGTGTGCGAGTTTTGAAATTGAACATCTCTGACCAAATCCTGTATTCCTCAGGAACACAGGACATTCTACTGGTTCAGACCCTATCCGCCTGGGCCAAGGTCAGTAACCAATGGTGCCCCCACCCACGATGTGCTGGGATCACATGCCCCATCCCTGATGTCAAATGTCAAAGGTGAGGCGCAGTACAGCTTCTCCAGGAACCACTTATGGCTTTGTCTTCACAAATTCGTTCTCATCTCTAAAAAATCCCCTTGTAATACCTGTCCACACCACCTCTGAAACGTTCATTTCATCCAGTGCTCCTCACGCAGGTCCTAAACACAGTCACATGACAATCCACTCACATTGCCCGTCACCAAGCTCCTCCAGGCCATACACTGTTCCTTACATCCTGACCCTGTGCTTCCTTCAGTCTTTGCTTCTCCATATTGTGGAGTCCTGCTTTTTTGTCTCAGTTCCCTTTTCTGCATCTTGGCCAGTTCTAACAGATCACTGGGGAAACGTGATCTGAAGTGCACATAGTATTCCTGGGGAGGCACTGTACAGTTTCACATAAAGGTGGAATAAGGCATGGTTTTGAACTCAAAGACTTTTTGGTAAAAAGAGCATACCTGGTTGACATCCTTTAGGAATTTGCAACTCTCATATTCCTTTCTTTAAACACACACACACTCCCCCAACTCTCATAGGGGGAGTCTCTTTCTCTCAGTTTTCCATGCTTTGCAACTCCCATATTCCTTTCTTTACACACACTCCCCCCCACTCTCTCATAGAGTGAGTCTCTTTCTCTGTTTTCCATACTTTGCAACTCTCATATTCCTTTCTTCACACACACACACACACACACACACACACACTCTCCCCACTCTCTCATAGGGGGAGTCTCGGTCTTTCTCTCAGTTTTCCATACTTTGCAACTCTCATATTCCTTTCTTTTCAAACTAACTCTCTCTCTTCTCTCTCTCTGTTTTGCATACTTAAAGGCACCTGCTTCCTAGATGTTCTCTCCTATCAGATCTATTTTCCTGGTCCAATGTTTGCTAACACCTGCTGTATGCCAAGCCACACTACCCAAGTTATACTACTTTTCCTTCCTATGAGGTAAGGGGGTATCATCCCCTTATGTAGAGGACACAGAGGCTTAGAAAGGTGAATAGTGTGCCCAGATCATGAAGCAGGGTGAAACCAGTACCTGAATGCACATTAGGCCAGTAACCAATCCAGAGCTCTTTCCCCAAAGTAATCTGCTGCCACAGGCTAATATGGAGATCTTACCTTAATAGAAAAACACTAAACAAAATCTGCCCCAGCACTGGTCACTAAGGAAGTGTTCCTCCTTTAGAGAAGTCCTGTACATCCTTACCCTTCATTTCCTTTTGCTAATTTAACTGCCTACCCACAAAAAGATCACACATTAGTACCACAGTGACTTCATTTTTTTATATTCTTTAAAAATGTGGAACTCTATCAAGGGAGTTTAAAAGCTTAAAAATACTGCATTTAGCCTTGTATCCCACTTGTTTATAACCCTCCAAAGAACTTGGGTCAGTTAGAAATGGTATCACCACCACCACCACCACCATTAGGGTATTTTTGTCCGCAGCAAGCACATCACCACTTGTTTCACCTATTTGCCTGGTTAAGCTCTGAAATTTACTCAACTCCAGTTTTCTGTGTCCTATTTCTAGTACTTGTTATAAACAAGGACCACAGTTTATTCATCTAGCTTTTTTTTTTTTTTTCTCCCTCAGATGGAATCTTGCTCTGTAGCGCAGGCTGGAGTGCAGTGGCATGATCTCGGCTCACTGCAACCTCCACCTCCCGGATCCTGGTTCAATCAATTCTCTTGCCTCAGCTTCTGAAGTAGCTGGGATTACAGGCAGAACCCACCCTGCCCAGCTAATTTTTTTTTTTTGTATTCTTTAGTAGAGATGGAGTTTCACCATGTTGGCCAGCCTGGAATTGAACCCCCAACATCAGGATCTGCCCGCCTTCGCTTCCCAAAATGCTGGAATTACAGGCGTGAGCCACCATGCCCAGCCTATTCATCTAGTTTTTTAGCATTAAAAAAAAAAAATTATTAAAAAAAAGAAATTATTGGGGCTTGGCGCTATGACTCACGCCCACAATCCTAGTACTTTGGGAGACGGAGGCTGGAACATCGCTTCAGCCCAGGAGTTTGAGGCCAGCATGGGAAACATGGCAAGAACCTGTCTCTACAAAAAAAAAAAAGTAAAAAATTTAGCAGGGCATGGTGGCATCCACCTGTGGCACCTGCGAAGTCAAGGATGCAGTGAGCCATGTCCATGCTACTCCAGTCTTGTCTCAAAAAAAATTTTATCATAAGGAAACAATGGCTTTCAGGCTCCCTACAACGAGACTGAATTCCCATTTTTGTTTCAAACTTGTGTAACTATTCATTTAGCTAATTAAGTTTGGGCCAACCATATTGGTTGTTATTCCTAAGCACGTTACCACAGACAGGGAACCTCTCCCTTTCCACAACACTCAGCTTAATGCCAATTGTCCAAAGCATATCTGCTGCCTGAAATGCCCCTATAGTCCCCGCCCATCTAGATTCTATTTATCTTTCAGAGCTGGATTCAAATCCTGTGTCTTCTGTCAGTCTTTTTGGATCTCATGACTCTCCACTGATCTCTCCCTCTTCTAGAATTTTCTTTTAGAGACAGGGTATAATTCTGTCACCCAGGCTGGAGTATAATGGCGTGATCAAGGCTCACTGCAGTTTTGACCTCCTTGGCCCAGGCAATCCTCCTGCCTTAGCCTTCTGCATACCTGGGACTACAGTTGCATGTTACCAGACCTGCCTATTTAAAAAAAAAAATTTTTTTTTTTTTCATGTAGAGACAAGGTCTTGCAATGTTGCCTAGGCTGGTCTCAAGCTCCTGGGCTCAAGCAGCCCTCTTGTCTTGGCCTCCCAAAATGCTAGAATTACAGGCATGGCTACTGTGCCCAGCCTAGAATTAATAATTACTTGCTATAATTCATTCTGCACATAATCTTTTATTTTTGAGATGGAGTCTTGCTCTGTTGTCCAGGCTATAGTGCAGTGGTGCAATTTTGGCTCAGTGCAACCTCTGCCTCCGAGGTTGAAGCAATTCTCCTGTCTTAGCCTCCTGAGTAGCTGGGATTATAGGTGGGCACCACCATGCCCGACTAATTTTTGTATTTTTAGCAGAGACAGGGTTTCATCACGTTGGCCAGGCTGCTCTCAAACTCCTGGCCTCAAGTGATCCGTCCATCTTGGCTTCCCAAAGTGCTGGAATTACAGGTGTGAGCCACCCTGCCCAGCCATCATTTTGCACATAATCTTTTCTGAAATGTTTACAACTTGGCACTTAACTGAGCACCTGGAAGGTGGGAACCACAACACTTGCTTTCCTACAAGTTCCCTCAGTGTCAAAGCAATTCAGAGTGTGGACACACAACACTTGTGAACAGTATTTTTTTTTTTTTGAGACAGAGTCTCAGTCTGTCACCCATGCTGAAATGCAGTGTCTCAATTAACCTCTGCCTCCCAGGTTCAAGTGATTCTCAAGCCTCAGCCTCCCAAATAGCTGGCATTACAGCTGTGCACCACCACTCCTGGCTAATTTTTGTATTTTTTGTAGAGAAAGAGTTTTGTCATGTTGGCAGCGGGTCTCCACTCCTGACCTCTGCCCACCTTGTCCTCCCAAAGTACTGTGATTACAGGCCTGAGGTACCATGCCCAGCCAAATCTTCTTTTTTAAATCCCTGGAATTATAAGAGCATTCCCTCTTCCAGAAACTCTGGCTCCACAGCTCCAGGCCAATGATCTCCTTGAAATAGTGCCACCACAGGCTGCTAAGCTGGCTTGTGATAGAGAACTGGGGGCTGGGTATATCTTTAAACATGAAACCAGGAAGAGCACTCTGACATAAAAACTCCTGGATGAGTGAAGAATACTGTTTATAACATATCACTTTCTATGAAGAAATACTTTAACCATCAGAATTAGATTTACCAGAGAATTCACAGACTTTTTTTTTCAAATCTAAGCCTGTATTTTCCTATAATAATAATAAATCGAAATACATCTACTTAAAGAAATCAAACTGGCTGGGCATGGTGGTTCTCGCCTGTAATCCCAGCACTTTGCAGGCCAAGGGGGTAGATGACTTGAAGTCAGGAGTTTGAGACCAGCCTGGCCAACATGGTGAAACCCTGTCTCTACTAAAAATACAAAAAAATTAGCTGGGCGTCCTGGCACGTGCCTGTAGTCCCAGCTACTTGGAAGCGTGAGGGACAACAATCGGTTGAACCTGAGAGGTGGAGGTTGCAGTGAGCTGAAGTCATGCCACTGCACTCCAGTCTGAGTGACAGAGTGAAACTCTAACTCAAAAAACAAAAAAAATAGAAATCAAACCATCTAGCTAGACTGAGGTAAGCAATCTGATGTAGTGATGAGAAAGCTAAACAAATCACTAGTAACTCAAGTTAATACACGTTCTTCCCTCACTGTGACATGCTATACGGCCAAAGAGTCTCAAATGAATGGTCTTGGTTTCCTCAACTTTAGGACAGATCTGGTAAAAAGACTTACTATAATAATGTCAAAGCAAATCACTTAGTTTTACAAATGAGAACAAGATTGAACAATTACTTTTATTAAGATAAATAAAATTTTAGTTTTCACTGTATACCTCATGCATGAACCATAATGATAATATAGTATTAAAAGAGAACTGAACATGGCTCTTATAAGACAATTTCTGCAGAAAACTGCACCTTTATTTAGGTATGAAGCCAGAATGAGATGCCAATCTTATACACTGTAAGAAGACTGAACTAAGGATCCTTAGAATATTTTCAAAGCAGCTCAGACTCCAGGTAACACAGAAAGAAAGGCAAAGGGAGACTCCTGGTGACTACTACTCACTGGTCTTCTGTTCCGAAAAACTTCACAAAGAAGCATTTCTTTCCACGAGGTTTCTTCAAGTCCTTCGGTGGATTAACAATCTGGAGAGTAAAAGGGGGAAAAAGGTTGACTGGCAACATAGCAGCCCGCTTTCTAGTGGCTCCACAGTGCTCTACACAGCTCTACATTGGTAAGAAGAAAGTCAATTAAAAGACTTACTTATAAACAAATTTATTCATGTACAAAACAGAACCCAAGGCCAGTACTTGTCTAAATCTCCCATTTTTCGATTGAGATGTGTGGAAACATGCAGATATTCTAGAAGTTCCCAATATCTAACATGTAGCGCAGGGCTCAGTAAACACAATATCCCTTTCACTGCAGTGGCCCTGCTTTACCAGCAGTTAAAACTAAAATCAACAGCATCCCCTGTCCCCTTGCTGCCCCCCCAACATGTGACACTGTGGTTACTGAAGAAATGCAGAGGATACTCTTTGAAATACTTCCTGTGCACGAAGAGTTGAGATAGGAAATAATGAAAACAAAGGACAACTGAAGCACAGAAAACACCATATTGCAAAGAGACCATCTAAAGACACTTCCTGGGCTCCGAGCAAGAATATAAAAACAGAACATTTGGAAAGCAATGATAGATCACCTCATGCAAAATCTGGAATGCCAACTTCTGCAAAGAGGCACTGGAGTAGCACATATGGTAACACAGAAAGAAGATTTAAACTTAGTTGGGACAAAAATACTTTGGCTTTTCACTAACCTACATTTAGACTTCTCTCTCTTCCTGGATAATTTATATTTTCTTCTCTTTTTGTTACATTTAAACATGAAGCTAAATTCAGATTAAAATTATTTCCGGGTTAAAAAAAAAAAAGAAACTTCATAAACCTCCTCTAAATCAACAAATAGTGTTTAGAGCAGATTAAACGGTCTGGGGTATACCGCATTGCCTTTAAAAAAAAAAAAAACTAGAGAGAAAAAATTCTAAGTGCCATCTGAATGGGCCCAGTTTAACTCAATGCTAGAAAATTTAGAGGAATGAATCTTATATTCTTCACTTCGTCATACCCATCTTCAGTTGTCTTCCTTTAGTAGCAAGACACTCACCTTTCCTGGCCAAGGAGGATACCGGCCGAGTTTCCCCCTAGAGAAAACAAACAGAGTCAGCACTTGCCCTGGAAAAGCCAGTCCAGCTCCTTCAACCCACTCAATACGCTATTTATTTTCCTAAATCTCTGCTGGCATCCTCAAGTACCAGAACAAAAACTTGCAAACGAGAGTTCTTAACCTGTCTTCCACATCTGGGCCCAAGACCCTCAGAAGTAAAACGTAAAATTGTATACTTAGGTGCACAACGTATGTCCATTCTTCTGTTGAATTAATACAGAACAAAACTGTCAGAAGTCACTTGTCTAGAGCTTCTTAGTGACGGGGGTGGGAGGACAGTTTCCTCTGTAAACACAGACTTCCCCTCCCTAAGTCTGGTTTAATTCAACAGGAGACCTGCCTGGCTTTGACAAATGCTAATGGAAGCCTTCCTTTGGGTGGACAAACAAGCTACGCAGCTCGAGGGAGGCGGCGACAATCAGGCTAGGTTCGGGCGGTTGTCTGGGACACAGAAGCAGACCAAGGGAGGCACCCAAGCCAGCACTGGTCACTGCCAAGCCATCGATTGGAAAGAAGTCCCCCCGCCGTTTCTTCGCGGGGCAACGAAAGCAGTCCAGTTTAGGACACCCCCGGCTGGGCCGCCCGCACAGGTCGGCTGCATAGCAACCAGGGCTTTGACCGACCGGCACCGGCGACATGGACTCGCGGGTCCGGTCCTCGGCGCCTTTGCTTTCTGGAAAGCCGTAGCAAAACCCCGGGGACCCGGCGTCCGGGGAAGCCTCGCGGCACCAGCGGCTCCCTTCACCACAGCAGCCGGTATCTGGGCCCTGAGTGCAGCTCCCTCCCGGGCGGCCCCTCGGGGATCAGAGCCGGTGCCCGCCGTGGCCACCCTCGGCTTCGGTCCCCCGGAGCTGGACTGCCCCTTCCGCCCGGCGCCGCTCGCAAGCGCCGGCACCTTCTCTTCCCCTCTCCGCGACCTGGAGCGCATAGAAAGGCAGCTCCCGGGCTGGCCGCGAACCC